>JBBHKE010001107.1:23989-41721 GCA_037447655.1 Zygnema cylindricum | reverse complement strand
CGCAGATCCGGCGGACCCGGATTTCGGGTGTCCCTATGTGTACCAAACGAAATTGTCACTTAGGGCGTGACGATTGTATACGTCGACAATGCCCGTGACGGCTGTCAACGTCTACAATCTGTGATGACCCACGTCATTTTTCGTAACTGCTTGTGACGTCGCGTGATTTTTCGTGACATTGTAGACCTACCGCCCTCCACCCTGTGCCGTTTCACGGTTGAAGAAGATGCGATTTGACTTTGCGTCTATTGTCGGCTCGACGTGAAATGGCATCGGAACCTTGAGACCCCTGCAAAAAAAAAATCTGTACCGGATGGAAACGGACAAAACAAAACAAACTGTGTACTTCTCTTTGTCGTATTAAACAAAAACGGACAAAGCATAACTGTGTACTTCTCTTTGTCGTATTAAACAAAAACGGACAAAACATAGCGAATCGTGTACACTTCCACGTCGCTTGAAATCGTTTGAATTTTTTGAACAAAACATTACACGTGCGAAGACGTGTTCCTATTTGTTTATAGAAAATCCCTAATTTTAAAACACATCGGCCCTATATTTTAAAGATAAGGTTGAAGATGACGTTTTTTGTCGTCGAAGTGGGTCGAAGAACACAAGACGACAAGATGTAGTACATTTTAAATTCGATGATGATGCAAAATGTACTTCTCTTTTTTTCTATTTTATTGTACGGTTGAAACTTACGCGGTACAAATCTAAGTTTTACAGGAAAACGACAGGAAAAAACCCTTACTTACGCACATGGAGACGCACCCTTAGAACAAACCAAACCTAGAAAATCAGCAGCCGTACCAAAAAACCGAAATTACCACCGTGCAAATCATAGTTCAAAAGTAGGCGTTTTTATGGCAGACCTTTGCTAGGCGCACAAAACTTGGCACTAAACTCGCCTAGAGTAGGCATATTGTATGGGTATGCGTTGTGGACACTCTTGTACGATCGTACGAATCTGACGTATGATCATAGTACAGCGCACGCCACCTGACAAAATTTTTTAGCGAACTGACACGGCGTAGGATGACATTCCGCAGGAAAGAAAACCCGGAAAAAAAAAATCGGAAGGGCAACCTGGTTGGTCAATTTGAGGCTTTATTTAGTGTGGCCATCAAAATTGCAGACGCTAATATGACAGATTGTCCTATCGTAAGATGTGTTATGGGCTTTTCATGTGATTTTCTTAAGATCGCTACTTTGATCAGCGACCGTCCGATCGTCCAAATCTGACGGTTTAAATAAAAAACCCCTCAAAACTCACAGAAAAAATATTTTTTGTCCGAATGTTTTTCAAAATTTAGACATGACGTTTAATTCTCTATCGATCGATGTGCAACTCAACCCTATTACCCTTTTTTTTCATTTGTCGACCAATACAATATGGGTCTTAAAGGCATATTGTATGTTTTGCGTAAAATAGGCATATTGTATGGGCCTACTTTCACCTACTTTTGAACTATGGTGCAAATTGATAGCCTATTCCTGGAAAAAAATCACTCACATAAAGAGATAATAATGCGGCTTTCCCAGGCTGAAATGTTACTGTTGTCTGATATATGTTAGATGGAGATCTGCTATGATGCATAATTGTATATATATATATATATATATATATATATATATGTATATATGTATATATATATTTATTATATACTAATACATAATCATATAATGTACAATATATACTAATAATATATAATTCATAGATATATCTTTAAATAACTTCATTCTACTAAGTTAGGATTTTAATTAGGGTTAGGGTTTCTTTAAGATAACATGTTTTATAGTTAAACGGCACATTATGGTCCAGGAATTATATACCTTGTAGCCCGCAAAGTGTTTTTCCAAATTTCCTTAAAACGGATTAAGGAATATCAGATCAAAAGAATTAACGTTGCTAGTTTTGAAACCTTAAAAAATATTTTTAAAAAAAGATGCATAGTGATTGTAACCAGATTGGAGTTAATTGTAGACAAAGGAGGAAGAAAAAATAACCGAACTGGTCGATAGGAGGGACCAAATAGAATGGAGGGACCAAATAAAATGGACAAATGGACAGTTGACGGGAAGGAAGAGATGTACTTAAGCGATGGAGCAGAGGAGAACAGGGGGTTGGAAGAGAAGAGGGGAACGTTTTAGTAAATTTGAAAAAATGCAGGTTTGTTATCGCGCCTATGTTTGATGACGTCGAAGCGTGTGACGTGTCACATGACACCTTCAATCGGAGTTACATGCCAAAATTTTGGTGTGAACAAGACCCGTTTTCCGATGACTTTTCTGAAAATCATCGGAAAGGGCAAAAAGTTACAAATGCTCCGGTGGGTATAGGCTATGAGTTACTTTGAAACTTTATTTGTATTGGAGTTTGTCGTCTAGCGCGTTGCAGTTTGTCGTCTAGAGTGTTTTGACCCACATTGGCGTCCTTCCAGCTCATTTTCAAACTCTATACAAAATCACCTCGCAAGGTGATTTTAAAAAAAGTTCCATGATGTGAGCAAATAGGCAGATGATGTCGCACGCGTTGGAAGTTTTTGACACATTTTTGTGCGCGGAGTAACGAAAATGAAAAAACCCACAACACGTTTATAGCTTGTGCATGACTTTTTTCCGTGCGCTTTTTTCCGTACACGGGCCATGAAGGGGTCTCGACCAACGAAAGCTATTTCGCAAAAGCGAAGTTCGTGAAAGCGCCTCTCTATCTCTCCCTCTCCCGCTACCGTGTCAATCTCACAATTATTGCAATGAAAAACATCAATAATGGTATCAAATGAAAGATCTCTAAACACGATTTCTTTTGTCCATCTTTAGGCATATTTTGATGGCAAGTAGAATGAGAAAGGACAAAAAAACACAATCAGGAAACCATGGCGGTAATTTTTAGAATTTGTGACGTCGGCGCTGTCATAATTGAACGTGACGTCAAAGTGTCACAAACCCTAAACATCTACAATGTCATTACTAGACGCCTACAATTGTCACTGTTTTGAGAACGTCATCAATTGTCGCGAGTTTTGTAGTCGCCTACAACCGTCACAAATTACACCCACGTCTATATCCGTCACTTTAAAAAAAAAACAAGTTAAATGCGTTAACACGTGTGTAAACGCTAACACATCATCTTACAAAATATGAAACGAAATGAACCAATTCCTACACTTAAGGCACTTTTCTACGAGATAAATTTAGAAATTTTTCCTGTCGTTTTCCTTCAAAAATGTAGCCCGTAACTAAAAAAATCCGCAGCCGTACTAGAAAAATGCAACTACCACAATACATTTTGCATCACTATGAAACTTTAAATGTACTACATTTGTCGTCTAACGCATTTCGACCCACTTTCCCGTCCTTCAAAAAAATAACGAGAGTTTTTTTAAAAGCGCAACACTATATTGGTGCCTCAAAATTACGACCTTTTAACCTAAAAAATAATCAATGGTTCTATTTTCTCTTTTATGCTAGCATAAGAATACGGTTAAATTATTGGCAATTGCTCAAATGCAAAAGGTATCCAAATAGTGTGATGTAAAAAATGTGTTATTCCGTACGAATATTTTCGTTATTTCGTACAGAAGGAAAAAAAGGTGTGAAGACAACGGCGTTGACACGCAAAAGTGAATAGTAGTGTTGGGTATCGAGGACCATTTGCCGATATTTGATATATATCGAATTTCAGGTACCCGATAATCGATATATCACTTCGATATATTGAAAATCAAAATATCGCCGATATATCGAGGCTTCAATAAAAAAAAAAAAAAACCTTCTAGTCGCTACTGCTGCTAGTACTAGGTACAGCTGCTGCTATAACTAGTACTAGCTGCAACTGCTGCCAGTAGTACTAGCTGTTGGCGGTGCTACTGCAACAGGTAGTACTAGCTACTGCTACTTCAATTAATAAAAATAATAATAAGAATTCACAATTTGTAGACTTCAAAAAATAATTAAAAAAAAAAAAGAATAAAAGCACATTTTATACACTTCAAAAAATAAAAAAAATGATGTACTTATGGCTACCAATTTGCCTGCAGATTGCAGATTGTTAGGTATTCCTGCCTTCCTGTCTGAAACGAACAATCTACATTTTTTTTTCATATCATACTTTGACTAAATTAGTGTGGAATTTCAAATTTTCGTATGTGAAGCTCTGTACGTAGTACGTACTAAATAAGTTACTACATGAATTACTTACTACCATGAATTACAGTATTAGTACTTTTTGTCGGTTACATTTTGCGGCGTTACCTTTAAGTCACGGAACGAAAATCACGTCGTACGTCGCGCATCAGAAAATTTGTCTTTATCGCTAAAACAACATATTATATAAAACATTAAATTTATATAATACAATATATCGCGATATATATCGCGATAGTTTATATTGGTCTCGGTACGATATATCGAGGACTTTGCTCGATGATATTCGATATATCGAAAATCGAAATTATCGCGATATGAAATTACCCGATACCCAACACTACACCTTGAATCGTTTTTAGCGTATAGAAATTATTAGTGTAGAGAAAAATTTAACGTCATTCATTCTAATTTAGTGCCAGGAGACGTGGCAGATTATGGTCCACGTCCTGAAATAGTGTAATTTATTCTATTTAAGGTATCAATGTCAAAATTTTGGGGTGCCGATATAGCGTACATAAGGCTAATAACGATTCACGGTGTAGTGAGTAGCGTCGACACGGGAAAGCGCACTCAAACTTCAATAATTAATTCATAATTTTTCTACACTAACAGCGACTCATGCTGTATTGCATTAGTGCATTTGCGAGACATCTTTGTGCGTCATAAAGTACATTCTGCTAATTAGAAATTCACACGCGTCGTCGTCTGATAAAAAAACAATTCTTTGTAGTACAGACTGTGCCGTACCATAAGGGTCTTTAATCGTGTGAAGCACTAAATGACAAAAAAAACTGTCATTGCGTTAGCTCCGAGAACGACAAGCTTATTTTTCGCTTCGATCCAAGTTTATGAAACGACAAGAACCACGGCCTGGTTCCGTGACCGGCATTTTCCGCACTTTTTACGTTATAAACCGTACAATTTGAAGACTGCAACAAGCAGCTGCTTGTCCGAAGCTGAGCAGCCGGAAGTTCGATTGTACGGAATACCGTTGACTAACGCCAAATACTGTACCTTCAAATCTAAGTACGGACAGTCCTTATTTTGGCTCTTTCGTATTAGCTGTAAGCCCATTCATACAGCACACCAGAATTAACAGACAAAGGTTTCGACAAAATCGTTATGCACATCAGGTGTGACAATCCACACAAAAAGCCGCGAAACAACATCAACGGTTCAGATTCTTCTGGATCACGATCACAAGGTATCATGCATGTGCGATTCAGGGTTCGGTTGAATCTTCATGACCAGCCAAGATTCGGTCCTGCCAGGTGTCTGATTGTAGTTCAGCGCCAAGTCCGATTTTTTATTGTCGTACTTACCGGAAGAGCGGGAAAGTACATGAGAAGTATAACCAGGAGCGCACCCACACCCGGCCGACTATGGTACTAAATAACTAAAATGAAAAAGCAGTTCACGTGCACAAAATCTTCTTATCCATTCAGAATTCACCGACACTTTCAAGTGTACAAATAGACAAACGAGCCTACAATTTTACGGTCCTCCTTTTTTAGGATCTGACGGTCCTCCTTCGTTCGCCGAAGCTATAAAATCTGCTCCTAGTATCACTTGCTCCTAGACTTCCCTTTTCCTGCCTTCCTTTTCCCGATCGCCGTTCTAACCCTTAAACCCTAGCTTTTGCAATAGAGATGGCCCACCTGACGCTGACGTGGCGCATGCTAAGCATCTGTGCTGTCGCCACTTTTTGTCGTGACTCATCGCTGGGGAGGAGAGGAGGTTCTCTTGGATATGAAAATTCCAGTAGAAGAGGAGACGTCCTTAACTACCATGGAGTCCACGGAACAAGCAGAATCCGTAAAAGTTGGGACTACTGCGGTTACTGACAAGGCGGAATATTCGACAAAGGATGGGAAGCTTCTCCGCTATCTTCCCTTCTCTCCCTCCCTATGTATAGCCGGAACAGGTTCTCCATGCTCTTCCAACAACAAATGGTTCTGCTTAAAATGTAACTTTGTCGGTAACGCAGAAGAAGGTCAATCTATCACCAATAACGTCACTGACACGTGCGTCCCAGATTTTACCATCAAGGGTCATCGGACGGTGGTCTCTTGTCGTCCGGCCCGACTCTACACTCCCGGAATTAGTATTCCGCTGTTCTGGCGCAGTTCCGCGAACCTTCCCGAGTGAAAAACTGATATGCTCATCTCCCGGCCGCGGCATGGATCAGGCTGTGAGTCAAGGCGGGTCTTGCGCACACGTGGCAGCTTACCACCGCCGCGTTCTCGCTCAAAATAGTAGGACTTGTAAGGACTCTGGCACCGACGCGTGTTCTTCCAAACGTCCTTGTAAGCAAAAAGGAGCACCTGGGGGAGGTCCATGTGGGTGTTCCGCTGGAAAATGTAGTTCCGGAAACGACGACGCGGTTTGTTATTGCAAAACGGAAGGCAACACGTGTAAGTGTAGTACATCGGGACGTGCCGGAGCTTGTACGGATTTGTATAAGAAGCCGTTTAGATCGTACGGACCTGACATAGATGAGATGACCACAATTTGTGACGGAGGTACGGGATGTGCGGAGAGGTGCAATGGGGGGACATGCCAACCATACATTGTTGGTGGGGGAACATTAAGTAATGGTATGATCTATACTGAATTTAGATGCAAGTGTTTTTAATGAGGTGTGTTTTTCAAAGCAAAGTTCGCAAGGAGGTTCGTAAGGAAGTTATATGATTGATTTCGTACAGAAAGCTCTGTGTGTTTGGTTCATTTTGGGCATTGTTTAGTTCCTTTAGGTTATTTTCTGGTCTGTTAGTTGTGGGAATGGAGAAATTTTATTTTTGTGTGATTTTGAAGGATTACATTGCGGGGTCTGAGCTTTGAATACATGGTTTGATGTTGAAATTTGGAAAGCTTAGGTCCTACTACGTTTGATTTAGGTGAGTTTTGTTCAAAATCTGTGTTTCTTGTAAAAGTATTTTACATTAAGAATGGGAGAAATGCCACACGTTGCCAGATTTTCAGGTGTATGTTTCTAGTTTTTTAAAACTCAGTTCGCCTTTCTAGTGGGTGTTCTATAGATGTCGTTTCGTTTTTTTTAAGAATCTATTTGTTGCCTGGCTAAAAACTCTATTGAAGTCATCTTTTTGGCATATATCACAGTGTGTAGAAATGTATGGTCGGAAATCAAAATCATGTGAACTGCCAGTTTAGGTGATATTTTGATTTGTTTCTTTTTCTTGTGAAAAAGCTTAATTCATTGAATCTCATTGCATTCACATTCACCGCATGCTTTCCCAAGTCCTATATAATTTTTCATATAATGTAATGGCTGTAAAAAATTTGGGTTTGAAAGTTGTACTTCCAAACCAAAGAAAGAGTGGATCAGACATCTTTGGTTCCATGTTAAATTTGATGTGACAATACCTTTTGTTTTTTTCACGTAAATTTGGGGCGGAGTATACAAGCTTTAATTTTCAATAAGCATTTAGATACACTAATTTCCTAAATAGAGCATTGGTTTGAATTTATATTCCCAATTTTCTCTTGGTGATATTAGCAAATAATTCACGTCATTGTATTCGTTTCTAGTACATCTGGTCTAAATTATAAGCATTGTTCATCTTTTCGTTTAATTGTCCATCATTCTATAGGAAGTTGAAAGATTCCTGCGATTTTTGAGCAAAAGTGACAATATAATATGAATGATATCCAAAACATCTCTCTTTATCGAATATTAACCATCAGATTGTCCAGTGTTTTGTAGATGAGTAACTATATTCAACAATTTTCTTAAATGACGTCATCTTAACAATTTATGAAGAGATTTAGACGCTTAATATCTAAAATGGATCAAGTAATTGATCATCCAATGAACTTATGTTCCGTTAGGACATTGGAATATTATGCAAGGTCAATGATGGTTTAATGAGCATGATTTTAAAAGCAGTTGTAAATTCGCTGAATTTGTTTATTTTGTGTTCTTTTTATATCTGTTTTGTCTTTATCCGTTGCTATTGGTTTGTGTTTTTGTCAGTTCTGGCCCCTGTTTTGAAACAACAGATGCAAATTTGAAGGAAGATTGAATTTTTGCCCAACCATTAGGAATTTGTTTGAATTTTTTGTCTCCAAGTGCAAGATTTGGTTTGGCTTTTTACATGTTTTGTTAGATGTTGAGTTTTTGTATTCTTATACATGTTGATTATGTTTTGGAATTGCATTAGATATTTATTGTTGTACTTTTGTTCAAACTTCTTTTAGCCGTCGAAATAAATGTCCGTAACATTTGTTTCGTGCGGAATACAAAGAACTATGGAATCTACGCTCTAAAAGGCCGTTCTGATAGTTAAATGGAATTCCCTATGTGAACATATTTAAATAGTTAGCGTAACCTATACATCTCAGCACAAGTCCTTGACTATAGGATAAAGCTAATGGCTACCGCCTCCTCTGACGGACGGAGTTTACGTTAAGGGAGAGGGAAAAGTCCAATTTTTTTTTCTGTGTATATCGATGACTTTCTAATGATTAGTGATACTTTCTCTGTCATTAACGAGTTAAAAGAGTAGATCTTGAAGAAGTACGTTACATTTTGGGGATAGAAGTCATACGGTTCAGCGAGAATGTAATTAAGTTAAATCAAGCTCAGTACTGTAGAGAGGTATTGATTAGATTTGGTATGATTGGCGCGAAATCTGTCTCGACGCCATTAGATCCAAAAGTACAGTTCAAAAAGTACTAAGAGGAAGAGAATGTATATGTCCCATACCGTGAAGCTTAATATATCTAAGTGTAGATACACGTCCGGATATTGCGTCAGCAGTTTCTTTCGTCACTCGTTATTGTAATGCTCCGAAAAATAATCATTGGGAAGCAGTGAAACGAATATTTCCCTACTTGGTTCGTACTATTGAGTACGGCTTAGTCTATACGTCCAAATGAGACGCTTTGCAGTGTATCAGTTAGTGCGACGCAGATAAGGGAGGATATTTCGACAGTGGAAAATCCACGTCAGAGTACGCTTTCATTTTGGGCAGCGCGGGAGTTTCTTGGAGTTCGCGGCTCCAACCTACAGTTGCGCTAAGTTCCACGGAGTCCATATACATGTAAGCATGTCACACGGCAAAGGCGCCTGTGTGGATCAAAGAGATGCTCGGTGAGTTGGGCGTTTTGATTAGTTGTGTGCGGATTTTCACTGACAACATGAGTTTGATGGCGCTTGTGGAAAATCCCGTCTTTCACTAACAGACAAAACACATACGCATCCAGTGGCACTTGGTACGGGATTTGGTTGCGGCGAAAGAAATAGAATTTTCATACGTGTCGACTTTGGAGGAGGCTAGAGATATGTTAGCTAAAGCGGCGGTCTATGACGTACTTTTACAGGGTAGACCTAAGTTAGGTTTGTTTTCACTTTGAGAGGGGGGTTCACAATGAGAGAGATTGTAAGGTTCATTGTGAAACGGCGTCGCAATTCTGTTGAGCGTCGTAATATTTATTTGTTAGTTATGTGTGATTTTGTTTGGCGTGGCTTGTTACTTTTGTTTTTAGTTTGGTCTTGTTTTTGTTTTGGTTGTTATATACTCCAGTGATTTATATTTGTATGGCGGTATTTTGTTTCGTGCAGTACCTCGTAGAGTATGTCGTTTAGGTAATACTTTGTTTTGATTGGTTCGCGCGCGTACTTTTGTACAACGTGCGATTGTGTAGTACTTTGGTGTACTTGTTAGTTTCGTGAGAAGGTATTTAGGACTTAGGGTTTGTCCCCATGTAATTGGAACTTAGCGAACTTACTTTGTATTTTAGTGCAGATTCGCCGGACCCGATTTTCAAGTGTCCCTATGTGTGTAAGGACGAAATCGTAACTTACGCTTGTGACGATTGTTTACGTCGATAACACCTATGACGGTTGTCAACGTCTACAATCTGTGGTCGCACGTTATTTTTTGGAACTGCTTGTGACGTCGCATGTCTTACTGTGACATTGTACAAGTGCCGCATTCCAGCCTGTGTCGTTTCACAGTTGAAGACGAGGCCTTTTGCCTTTGCGTCTCCTATCTGGTCGACGTGAAATGGCATCGGAATTTGAAGACCCCTGCAAAAAAAAAAAAGGTATTGGACGAAAACGAACAAAACCAAACAATTGTGTACTTTTCTTCGTCTTATTGAATCGCAAACAGACAAAACATAGCGAATTCTGTACTTTTCTTTGTCCATGAAAATCGAATGAAATATTTCGAAAATTGAGGCACTTGCGAATATATGTTCCTATTTGTTTATCAAAAATACCTAGTTTTAAAACAAATCGCGCATGTGTTTTAAACGTAAGGTTGAAGATGATGTTTTTTGTCGTGGAAGTGGGTCGAAAAACACAAGACGACAAATTTTTATGCATCCTAAAATTTGAGGATGACGCAAATTGTACTCTACAAATTTGCGATTCCTTCGTACGGTTGCAACTTAGGCAGTACGGCGCTAAGTTTTACAAGAAAACGACAGAAAAAAACCCTTATGCACATGGGGACATACCCTTAGTCGTTTTTGGGGAAGTTCATCTTTTGTAAGAGGGGGGAAAAGTTCCAGTGAAATACATTTGTCTTTTGCTGGAGTTCTCTCATCTTGCAATCTTTGCTTCCGCAAATTCATCTGTCTTTCTTCTCTCATCTTGTGAATCGATCCTTACATTTTCTCTATATGTTAGTGATGTACTTTCTTTTTCTCTAGAACTTATTTTACCTTCCCAGACAAACTGAATGCATGCAGATAAATTAAAGACAGCATTATGGACATTCGTGCCAGTTTATCATCGAAGGCGGGTTATCATTTTTGTGGATATCCAAAAATATTTCCCATTAATTATTCATTTGATAGATCAAAAGTGTGAAATTGTGTGGAAACGCTTTGTGGTAACCTCATATTATATTCGTATTGTACCGGAAAAACAGAAATAATACACATACAAAATGAGGTTACCAGACACCGGTTGCAAATGGTTTTGTGTTTTCTGGTTCAAAGAATTTTACTGTTAAGATTAAACATCCAGTCCTAGTAAAAGAAATTATAATGTAACATGTATGTACGGACCAAATTACGTTGTTTTACAAATTTTTCCATAAACCGAACAAGTCCTACATTTAGACAAAAAAAAGGGAAATCATTGTAAAAAGCACAAGTATCTAAATGTAAAAAAAAAGTTTCAAAAACCAGCCGAAAGCTTCGACATTCTCACACATACATTCAAATCAGTCTACACAAACCCAGCATCAGCTTGCATAAATCTTCCACTGTTCAAACTGAGCATAAGTTTATTCGATGATCCAATATCTGATATTGCTATCCATTTAGACATCAGACACCTAGATTAAGGCATAAATTGTTAAGTTTTTTTGTAATCTCAAAAAAATGAATACAATCGTTGAAAATTGGATATCAATTGATTAAGTATGCGACAGCAATAACTTTTTGCATTTCATTCATGTTAATATTTTTTGCAAAACAACTGTAAAACAGTTATCAGCATGCTGTAGAACATTGGAAATTTATTGTGACGAATATATAGATTGTAGAAAGTTGGACCAAAAAACACGTCAATGTAAACCATTTTCATTCATTAAAGATAGAAAATTGGGAACAAACATCAATTTAATGTTCTTACGGCAGCCAATAGATCTGACTGATTAATAAACATTACAAGTTGTTCCACACTGTTTCTGTGAAAAAATACAAAAAGTGTCATTCCCACGTAAATTTGGTATGCAACCAAGATGCCATTTCTTTGTTTCTTTAGTTTTATCAGAAATTCTAAGATTTCATTTGTTCACAACCATTATATTATATAAAAACATCGTGCGATTTGGGTAGAACTTGCGTGAATTTTAATCCGATGTGAATCGGTAAATCAGATAGAATACTTCACGTATTGTTAAAGTTGAAACATACATTTCTACATTACGTGTAATGTATGCCCTGGAGACAAAAGCTTTTCTAGGACTTGTATCCTGGAACTATTTGGATTCTAACATTTTTTTTAAGATCTCTACTAGAACATCCAAACAAGATGCATTTAAAGTATAAAAAAACTAGAAACATACACTTGAAATATTAACTAAGAGTGAAAGCAGTTTGCCCTTTAAAAGGAAAACGCTTAAACAGATCACACTTTTTAAAACAAACTTTCCTAATAAAATACAAAAGCATCTAACTTATCAAAAATTTCCATATGAGATCACATTATCCCAAATCTAATCCATACATTGTCAACAACAACTCCTTAAAATGCCGACAAAATAGAACCTCTCTACTCTTACAATTAAAAAAACAGAAATAAATAAAAATAGCAGAACCGCATGATGTACTGGAAAACGACCAGAAAAAAGAAACCTACATAGCTAAATCAAGATATAATCCTCCTTACTAACGTTTTTTTGGCATGCACTTACATTGATAATCAGTCCAGTGACGCACGATCATTTCATCGCCTGAAGGCGAAGGCATCGTTGTTGTTCCGTTACGAGTAGGATACGATCCGCATGTCCCGCCGTCGCACGTCTCCTCACACCCCTTACCTTTCTCACAAACTGTTGATGGGTCTTTGCTGACCGGATCACCCGGTCCATAATATCTAAAAGGGACCTTCCACTCCTCCGAACAAGGTTTTTCGCGCTTCGATGCGCTGCATTTGCACTTGTCCCCTTCTGGTGTGCACGCACACTTCGTATCGTCGTTCTTGGAACAACAAGTTCCAGAACACCCACATTGACCTCCTCCAGGTGTTCCGCTGTTTTCCTGACAAGGACGTTGGGAAGAACATCCATTGGTTTTGCCATCTTGACACGTGCCAAGCAGCATGCGACGATCGCTGAGAACGAGGCGATGGTAAGCTGCCACGTGTTCGCAAGACCCGGCTTTGCTGGCAGCTTGATCGATACCGCGGCCGGGAGATGAGCAGACCAGTTTGTTACCAGGAAAGGTCAACGGAACTGCGCCATAGAACAGCGGGAGACTGATTCCGGGAGTGTAGAGTCGGGCCGGACGACAAGTAACCACCGTCCGATCGTGTTTGATCATAAAATCTGGGACGCACGTGTCAGTGACGTTACTGTGCAGAGATTGACCTTGGCGCGCCGCACCGACAAATTTACATGTCAGACAAAACCATTTATTGCTGGAAGAGCATGGAGAGCGAGTCCCAGCCACACATAGAGAGGGAGTGGAGGGAAGAAAACGGAGAAATCCTCCATTCTTTGTTGAATATTCCGCCTTGTCAGTATTCACAGAGATGTATTCTGCCTTATCAGTATTCAAATTAATCCTTTCTTCCACGGAGTCTTCTTGCTCCATGGACTCCATGGCAGTAAAGGACGTCTCCTCTTCTACTGGAATTTTCACATCCAGGAGAACCTCCTCTCCTCCCCAGCGATGAGTCACGACAAATAGTACGGCGACAGCACAGACGCTTAGCATGCGCCACGTCAGCGCTAGGCTGGCAAAGCGTGCCCGGGCCATGTCTATAGTAAGATGAAGGCAGGAGGAGAACTGGAGAGGAGGGAAACAGGATAAGGAAAAAGAGGAGAGAGAGAGGAGAGAGAAAGGAGAGAGAGGAGAGAGAGGAGAGAGAGAGAGGAGAGAGAGGAGAGAGAGAGGAGAGAGAGAGGAGAGAGAGAGAAGAGAGTGGAGAGAGAAGAGAGGAGGGGAACCGGGGAGAGAGAGGGAGGGCAAGAGGATAAGGAAAGAGAGGAGAGAGAGAGGAGAGAGAGAAAGAGAGAGGAGAGAGAGAGGAGAGAGAAAGAGAGGAGAGAGAGGAGAGGAGGAGAACCGGAGGAAGGGAAGGCAAGAGGAGAAGGAAAGGGAGAACTGGAGAAACTAATATTGAGGGCGGGTTTACTTATCTTCAGTTAAATCTCAGGATCTCCTAATAACTTACGGACTGTCGTCGGATCGTTTGTCTTGACTTGCAGTCGTCGGATTAAAAGATTTTTTCCACGTGGACTGTTTTGGATTTTTAATAAGCATCCTGGCCATGCAGGCTCGTTGTATAGACGCCACGAGTCTGATTCAGGTGGGTCACCTGGCAGGACAAAATCTCGGCTGGATCTGAAATTTAAACAAAATAGTGATTTTCACAGATGTGTAAATTCTGATGATGACGTGGCAGAGCCCTCAGCCGTTTATAATTTTTAGCGCTTCCTTGGGACAAGCCACACCTGCAAGTTATTTGTCGATTTCTGACGGTTTTTTTCTGGTGTTTTTTCTTGTGTTTTTTTTTGGTGATCTCATTGGTCAGCTCATCTCGAAAGAGACAAAGAATATACCGACGTCTATCCGTACACAGGACTTGCAGATAACGGAAAATCGCCATTGTAACCAGTAGCCCTTCGTTACTGGTGAAAACATGCTTTCGACCAATAGGATTTCGTTATTTTCCAAACACTCTTAACGAAGGGTTTTTTTTGTTTACAAAGGATATTAACCCTAAGTCAAAGATGGTCAACGGTAGTCCTGCACGATCGAGTTTTTAGCTTCCGAGGGCAGCCGGAATTTCGGCCTTCCATATTGCGCCACGTAGCCAGTACAAACACAAAAGAAAGTGGCACGTGAAACTGAGCAATTTGTGAAAAAAAAAAAACATTTTTTGTCGTTTTACGCGGCTCAATGTTTTTTTTGGAATTTAGTCCAAACATAGGACAAATCAGTTTTCTTTTTTGCGACAGCCAAAGGACGTTCTTTCAAAAAATTCACCGGAAATATTAGTGAAACCTGATTTTTTCCTTACAGTATATTACACGTGTAATAAAATGGCATGTCTCCTCATTGAGCTTTTGGAGGTACACCGTGAATCGCTATTAGTGTTAATGTTTTTTTAGTCTCTAATATCATCGTCGGATTGAGAATCTGACGGATGCGATTGAAAGGTAAGGTTTCCAGCTTCCAAATGAAAGGATCGATTAAAAACTCTGAGATCACTAACAAACACTTATAGCAGCAGAAGCATTCAGACTATAAAACATTACATCAACATTGATGAGACATTTCAGAAGATTCTCACATTAATAAAAAAAACTGAAATTACAATTTCTTCTCTATCTCTTCTATTAGGGTGAAGTTCCATCATACGTTTCTGTAATTGTACAGCAAACTCCACAGGCCGGGTCGATGTTCCATCACGTAGAGTCTGTAAGCCACGTGTTTTAAATTGACTGGCGCCACGCAAGCTACGATTCGATATTGAATATCTTTCAGATTTTTAGCACCGACAAACTTAACTTCAAATCTTGACTTGCGTACCATGTACCTGCGTACGAAGTAATCATACGACAAAACTTTTATACATTTTGCAGACGCCAATCTGTACGCCAGCTCATTTTTTAGGGTTTCACTTTTCGAACATAACGAAAGTCTTTTGAGAGAAATAGTGTGACGAACAAAAGTTATCGAAAATAGCGTGACAAGGGAATGTTACGAAATAACGTTTTAATTTTCGGTTGTATTTTGGAAACTGCGTGTCATGTGCAAATCTTAAGATTTTTCGTTGGTTTTGCATCATGAGACGTAGCTTAATCGTCCAACGTGTCACGATTTTTTTTTCTGTATCTGCCAACCCACCTCCTCGAGGTGGGTTGAAAGTTACAGAAAAAAAAGAAGCGAACTTTTCGCAAATGAACATCCGACAGCTAGTATTACCTCCAAGACCTTCAGAGAGTATCGGCAAGATTCTCTGCAATGTAGTTTTTCGTATAAAAACAAAATATATAAAAACATTTTTTCTCCGTACATGTTTGTCGGATTATGGATCTGACGGTTGCGATTGCAAGCTAAGATTCTCATCTTTCGATTGGTGATATTTATGTGAAAATCGGACAAATGTGAACGGAGAAAAGATGTTTTAAGTGGTGAAAAAAGTATTCACTCTAATAGCGATACACGGTGTACACCGCGAATCGCGTTATGAACTCTATATCGGCACCCCAAAATTTTGACATTAATACCTTAAATAGAATAAACTACACTATTTAAGGACGTGGACCATAATCTGCCACGTCTCCTGGCGCTAAATTAGAATGAATGACGCTAATTTTTTCTTTACACTAATAATTTCTCAACTCTAATAACGATTCGCGGTGTAGCATCCAAAAGGGGCGAAATATGGTCAATTGAAGGCCTTTTTCGGCAGTTCACTGCCGTACGATTCTAATGGGTCCCGATTTGGACGGCCGATATCTCAAAAATTGTGCACGGCTTCGAAATGACTACCCAACCGTGAATAGTAATTAGCGTTACTAATTTTTTAGCCACTGAAAACATCTTTTTCCGTACGCACTTGTCGGATTTTCAATTTGAGACAGACGATTGGAAGCTGAGAATCTTACCTTTCAATTGCAACCGTCTGATCCACAATCGGACATGTGTGTACGGAGAAAAGATGATTTAAGAGACGAAAAACACATTAACGCTAATTACGATTCACGGTTGTACTGTACTTTTGGCCGTTGATGGAAAAGAACTCTCAAAAGTGCATTTTGAGGCGGTCGCCTACACCTTGTTTTCTATGATTGGGTGCGATTTCTAATGCACCGTGAATCGCTATTAGGGTTAATGGTTTTTTCGTCACTCAAAACATCTTTTTCTCTGTACACACTTGTCGGATTATGGATCTGACGGTTGCGATTGAAAGGTAATATTCTCAGATTACGAATACTGGTATCAAATTGAAAATTGACTTGTGTGTACGGAGAAAAGGTGATATAAGTGGCGAAAAATTTATTAACACTAATAGCGATACACGGTGTAGTGTGAGTGGGAATCATAAGGAATTGGGCGATGTAAAGGTCAACGCTTTATCGAACTGAAATGTGTATTGAGTTCGCATTCGAATTTGGCGTTTCGGTTTGAGTGTGTAATTATTTGTTTGTATGGGCGTTCATGTTGTTGTACGGATTTGTTCCAGTTTGTAGTTTCGTGTTGTCCAGGTGTTGATCACTTTGAGGTGTTTTTTTGGCGCACGTTTAACATGTTGTGTATCGTAGAGGTTTTTTGCTTAGGCCACTTCTCCATCAGGCGCCGACAGTAATGATACGGATAGGTTTACTGACACTAATATTTCGTTTACTTCTCCATCAAGTCGTGACAGCAAGGAATATATTGCGTACGTGCTTTCTTTCGATTGAATGCACGTAGATTCTTGTTCTGACGGCGAGCGTAGTCAAAGATTCCAAAAGCAAAATATCTAAAGTTGTATCAGTACACCTGTAACAGCAATAGCGGATCGAACTTGTTTATAAAGGGATATTTAGGTGTTATGATTATAGAGTACTAAATTTGGTAGACGTCCGCAAAAGAATCACGCTATTTGGAGTTATATTTTAAAAGTTATGACTATGTTGAAATCTATAAAACGAAAACCTTAGAAACTGATGCGAGCGGCAGTCTTGTTCTTAGATGCACGTAAGTTAGCTTTCTTTCGTGCATGCGTTATATAAGGAACGACAGTGCTGAACTACCTCTTCATTTGCTTTATAATCACAGTCATTTGGATAGGCATAGTAATGACAGCCGCGGACTACCTCTTCACCGGATTCGTTTTTTGGAGATGCTATGTGTTGTACAATTTGCACGCGGTTTTTTTG
>JBBHKE010001107.1:0-23979 GCA_037447655.1 Zygnema cylindricum | reverse complement strand
ATCCCGAGATTGAGCCCAAACATTGACTCCACGTTTTTGTCGTTCTCAAACCACAAAATTTTTGAATCACTTTTTTACACGTGTCACCTGCTTGCCACTTGTAATACTTTCCACATGCGAGCAAGTGGCGTCGACCTCCATTGAATCCTGCATAGAGTCGACGAAAAAAAAATCAATTAACGACAATGAACCAAAAAAAAATGAACCGCCAATAAAAGGAAAATAGCCGAGTGACAATTGCCCCACATTAGTTTCGGTTGTTAATTAAAGACAGTGAGGAAGGAGAGGAAAGGAGAAAAAAAAAGTGGGACAGAATTGACTTGAGCATCTACATAGACAGTAGATAAGTGAAAAAAAAAACGGAAAAACTGCCATTGAAAAAATAAAATTACTTCTTTCTTGTCCTTTGTTTTTTGTCATTTTCCCTCCAGTTTCTTCTACCCGTATCCAGAAAAGGTCCATCCATTCTCCCTCACTTCTCACCATTCGTATCATGTACTGCCACGTGTCCCTCTATCATTTCTTTTGACACAATCGCATTCCTCTCCTGTGCTGACACGTGGACAGCAGCGCAAGCGGCAGCCACCACAACTAGCAGCAGGACAGTGGACAGCCGGTGGCTCATATTGACGGCCGTTTGTAGCCGCTAAAAAATGCCGGTAGCCGGTAGCCGGTAGATGGCCGGGCAGCTACTGTAGTTTGCTGGCCCTTTGTATCGAGAGCTTGGAAGCAAAGATGTGGAAAATACGCTTTGGCCCTTCAAAAGGTAAAGTTGAAAAATCCTCTTTGTCTCGACCTGACTCGCTTGACTTCTCTCACTTGTCCTGAATTGCTTTGTTTTTTACTTTCTTGTTGTTGTGTTGTCTTTAGCTGCTTCTTTTTTCTTTATACTAGCTTGGTCGCTTGGCTCCCAGTGTGTTTTTGATACTTGTTGACCGCATTACAACAAAAATGTTGACTATTCTGTACGGAAAGTGAGTGCTTGAGCTCCGAGGCCATAGGTCATATCGTACGGAAGGACCTCAGTGGGTCAACTATTTTTGATTTGTGGATTTTGGTAGATGGCGTTATTAATGTGCCGATTTGTACGGAATTGCCCAGAAATGATCCAATCGCCTATGTTTATTCTTTGTTTCTGGGGGAGAATGACGCTGGTCGCCGTTGGACGGCCCTTCACGAGTGTTCTGTGATAGTCACGCGATTAATTGCGCCGTCTGCAATGATATCGGAGTGTATCGTCGCTTCGGCCTCTCCGGTGCCAACTACGGCCGGACGGAAAATCTCCATGTGTACGGTACCGTACGAAACGGCATGGTACTGCAGTGTACGTGGAAAAGCTTCTCTTGAACGGTTACCGCGGCCAGAGCCGGAAACGATCAGCGCATTCGTCATTTTGGTTGGGCGCAAGCGCCTTCGTCCGCTTGTGCAAAATAGTACAATATAAATCACATTAGTACAGAACTACAGACTTGCTACCGTACAGTAGACAATGAACCGCTATATGTGTTAATGTCTTTTTCATAGTTCAAAAGTAGGCGTTTTTATGGTAGGCCTTTGGTAGGCGCACAAAACTTGGCACAAAACTCGCGCAGAGTAGGCATACTGTATGTGTGCGTTTGTGTACACTTTGTACGAACGTACAGATCGGTCATGATCATAGTACACGCCGCTGGACGAAATTTTCAGCAAACTGACACAGCGTAGGATGAGTTGTGTTATGGGCTTTTCATGTGATCTTCTTAGATCGCTACTTTGATCAGCGACCGTCCGATCGTCTAAATCTAACGGTTTAAATAAAAAATACCTTAAAACTCACAGAAATCTTTTTTTTTGTCCGAATGTTTTCGAAATTTAGACATGACGTTTAATTCTCTATCGATCGATGTGCAACTCAACCCTATTACTATTTTTTCCATTTTGCGACCAATACAATATGGGTCTTAAGGTCATATTGTATGGTTTACACACAATAGGCATATTGTATGGGCCTACTTTCACCTACTTTTGAACTATGGTTTTTTTGCCACTTAAAACATATTTTCTCTGTACACACTTGCTGGATTGTGGATCGGACGGTTGCGACCGAGAGGTAAAATTTTCAGCTTCCCTATTGGTCGTCTCAAATTGAGGATCGGAGAAGAGTGTATGGAGAAAAGATGTTTTAAGGGGGTGTCCCCATGTTTTAAAGTATCTACTTTTCTTTGTCTTTTTGCCCTAAAATTTAGGGAGCTTTGACAAATACTTTAGCCGTACGAAAAAAATCATTTTTACCAAAGTAGAGTGAGGCCACTTCTCCATCAAGCGCCGACAGTAATGTTACGGATACGTTTACTGGCACGAATATTTCGTTCACTTCTCCATCAGGTCGTGTCAGCAAGGAATCTATCGCGTACGTGCTTTCTTTCGATTGGATGCACATAGGTTCATGTTCTGACGGAATTCCAAAAGCAAAATGTCTAAAGTCGTATCCGTACAACAAGCCGCAAAAAAAAATTACGCGAATGTACATTTTGTACATTCGTGTTTTGTTGTTGTAACAGCAGTGTACAATTTCTATGTTCCTGTTTTGTCGTAACCAAATCGAAAATTTGAAGAAAGTAAGCGCAACAAATTTCGGTTGACGATGGATGGTGGTGGAGGCGTCACGACACAATCTTCAACAAACTTTTTGTGGTGATTTTCGTCGGATTTGATTCCAGCCTGTCCGAAGGCGCGTGGCATTTGTCCGAAGGCGCGTGGCATATGTCCGAAAGCGCGTGGCTCGTACGTGACCTTTCCACGCGTAAACGTTTTGCACGTTTGGTAAATGGCTAGTGTCCTCCTTGAGAACACTAGCCATTCACTGGACGAAGTGACCCTTTGCTTCGAAAACTCATTATCGGACGGTCGATGTTATTGCCCAAAAGTTTGCAGAATTGTGACGAATCTCCAGTAATCATGTTTTGAAAAAAAAAAAAAACAGTACGCCTTGTACGGCAATGAGCTGGATTTGTACGAAAATGCATTTTTCCGGTAAACAACCCCATTTTTCGCCTGATGGAGGTTCACCCAGAAACGTCAATTCATACTTTAAAAGTACAGCGTGTTTGTCGTCATGTGAATGCATTTTGGCGTTTTCCCCTTTTCGACCCTCGGGCAAGAGAATCCAGCCCAAAAAAAACTTAAACCAAAATCACCTCGAGGAGGTGATTTTAGTTCAAGTACCGCCCAAACAGCGAATGAAAAATGACCCACGCACGCGCCACAAGAATGTGAAAATTTTAGGACGAGGGAGAGTCCTCGCTATTTTTCTCCGTGCCCGTCACGCGCATGTACGGAAAAAAATCTGCAGGGGTCTCGGACCTCCACTTTCATTCATGGGGTCCTTTGCAAAATTTTGCGCCGTCGTCGCCTCTCCCCTCTCCCTCTCACACTATCGCTTTTATCTCACACTATGTAAAATGAGACATGACAATATTGGTATAAAATGAAAGATATTTTAAAAATATTATTTTTGACAATTTTTAGGTTTTTTTTTAATGGCAAGTCGAGCGAGAAAAGTAGAAAAAACGAAATCGGAAAACCATGGCAGAAAGTTATTGAATCCGTGACGTCGACGTTGTCACAGGTGAGCGTGACGTCACAATATCACCAAACCCTAAACATCTACGATTTCACAAAAATCTAGATGTCTACTACACCGCCAATCGCTATTAGCGTGTACGTTTGATTAGCGTATACTATTATTTAGCATGGTGTACGCTAATTGGGAATTTGGAAATTTTGGAAGAAATCGATTACTCTAATTAGGAATTAGGGCTACAACCGTCACATGTCAAAGTTTTGATTTCATTTTTGCACACTGGGACGCTCTTCAAAGTAGTACGATGAATCTGCACTATAGTCCAAAATGCTTTATCAAAGTACCGATTACATAGGGACACCCCCTAAGTGGCAAAAAATTTAGGGAATTGCTAATCGTAGAAACAATTTTTGCTGCGAGCAGGTAGTTGTCAAAAATAGTACATTTGAAGTACAGTATAGTACAAGCTACGTACCTTTGAGTTCAGATTTGAAAGTTAATCCGTCGAACAACTTTGACTGACAAAATATCGTAACGACGGTTAAAAAGTGTCGCGCTTGTGAGAGTAGACCAACATAAAAAATAATTATTGACACGGCCGGCGCTAGTTTACGCTAACAAAATGAAACTCTGAGACCTCCATAAGTCCTCAGAGTGGACAGCTTCCAAGAAGCCTCTAGGATAATCCTGACCCCTTTGTGTTTAAGCAAAAATAACTGCCACCCTGGCAGACAAAAACTCTGACCACCTTCACCCCTGTGAAGGCAAGACTCCCCTGAGTCGATAGCAAAAAGAATCTCTGAATTTGCTCCCCCGAGCAGTAAGTTATAGAGGGTCAAAGTTGACCTTTTGTACAAAAGCTCTCTGGGAGAGAGGGTCCTATCTTCTAATTTTTCTAAGTCCTATCTCTCTCACAGACTCTATCTACTGATGTACGGAACCAATCAAAATACAGTTCCGTACGCAAAAGTACAGCTGCCGGTGTACTTTATGTACGGACATTGTACGACATAGCCTAAATGTCCACACGTGGAATATCCGGATTCGCTCCTTTAATCCTCAGAGATGCCGCGCTCCCATGTTACATCACCACGTGTCATCTGATGTGGCGATGCCCACAAACCGCCGAATTCTCCTTCCGCGATCTCGACGCTAATTCCGGCCGTCCGATTAAACTCCCATTTGATCGTAGCCGTAAAAAATACATGCGCGGTATTTGTTTCGCTTACGAAATCAATGCGCGGTATTGATTTCTTATCCGTACCGCAATTCGTACTTTTACACTACCATATCTATGTATCCCGTTAACAGTTATAGTTAAATGATTTATCCTACGTGTACATGTTTAAATAATAATCGTACTTTATACTATGTAAGATTACTTCTAGACTTAACGGCTAAGGCTACCGGCTATATGCTCTCTGACGGCCGGCAGGTACGAGGATCAAATCCTGTCGCCGGCATATACCTTTTAGTAATTATTCCCTTTACTAATATAAATTTCCCGTAAACCTCAGGATAGCCAAGGTAGCCATGGCTCTAGCTTCCTCTCCAATTTCTCAGTGACTGCGACAAGTTTGAGAGTTGGAGAGAGAAGTTAGAGATAGACTGCCTCGACTTCTATATTTCTTTTCAGACCTAGAAAATACTAATAAAACCATTAGTTTCTACACTCCCCTTATTTTCTAGTCAATCTTTAATTTCAGACCACACTTCTCCCTGCAAAAAATTAGCTTAGGGGAAGGCACAGGTTTGGTCATCATATCTGCTACCATCTCACTATCTGGTCTGTACTCTAAACTGATTATTTTGTTTTCTACTTTCTCTCTAACATAGCTGAGTCTGATGTCCATGTGTTTGGCTTTAAAATGGTGTTTAGGATTGGCAGAAATAGCGATTGCTGCCTGATTATCACAAAATATTTTCTGCACACCACTCTTAAGGTGACCAAGCTCACCAAGCAAAGACTTGACCCACATCAATTCTTTTACAGCAGAGCAAGAGGCCATATACTCAGCCTCCATGGTGGACTGAGCAATAACCTTTTGCTGTTTGCTACTCCAACAGCAAGCCCCATCACCCACATATAATACATATCCAGAAGTACATCTCCTCATCGGAGCATCACCATAACTGGCATCACTCCAAGTAGTGATGTCAGTATTCTCCCCACCCAAATGCAACCATAGATCTCTAGTTCCTACCAAGTATCTAAGGACTCTCTTAGCTGCCTCCCAATCCTTATTAGTGGGAGCATTTAGACTTCTACTCAGCACTCCTACAGCTGCAGCTAAATCCGGCCGGGTACAATTCATAAAATAGATTAGACTTCCCACTACTTGCCTGTAAGGAATAGTCTGCATGAACTTCTGTTCATCAGGAGATAATTCCTCGTCTAAGACTATGACTCTTTCTTCCTCACTCCCCTCACTTCCCTTCTTCAATTCCATTGGAGTTGTACAACTATTAGCTTTATCCATTTGAAAATTTTCAAGCATGTTCACTATTGCTTCCTTTTGAGTCAATCTTATAATTTTTCTTTTTCGGTCTCTCTCTACTTGAATTCCCAAAATATATTTTGCTTCCCCCATATCCTTCATTTCAAATCTCCCCTTAAGATCGGTTTTCAGTTTATTAATTTTTTCCATTGATTTACTTAAAACAAGCAAATCATCAACATAAATTGCAATAAATATAAAACCTTCCTCATCTTCGAAAACATAGATTGAGTGATCTGAGCTGATCCGAATATATCCTAGACCGGTAAGAAACTCATCAAGCTTCTTATTCCACTGTCGAGGCGCCTGTTTCAAATCATAAAGAGATTTAATCAGCCGGCATACCTTACTCTCCTCTCCTTCTTCCACAAACCTTTCGGGTTGTCGCATGAAGATCTCCTCTTCCAATTCTCCATGCAAAAAGGCTGTTTTGATGTCCATCTGGTGCACTTCCATGTCTTCCGCCGTTGCTAAACTGAGAAGTATGTGGACGGAGGGAAATCTGACCACCAGGGCAAAGGTTTCCTCGTAGTCAATTCCTTCCTTTTGTGTAAATCCCTTTGCCACTAATCTGGCCTTGTAGCGCTCGATTGTGTTATCTGGGTTCAGTTTTAGTTTGAAAACCCACTTACAACCGATTGGTTTTCGGTTAGGTGGACAGTCCACCAGCTCCCAAGTATCGGGTGCCATGATTGAAGCCATCTCCTCATTGATGGCTCTCTTCCACCGGTTTCTTTCTGGACAAGTCATCGCCTCTCGATAAGTTTGAGGTTCATCTTGATGAGATAGTTTAGTTACCTTGTTATTAACCTGTTTTTCTTGCAGTCTTTTGCTACTTCTCCTCCCCCCCTCAAAATCTTAGGGCGGAATAGATGATTCTCGTGGATTCTTTCGAACAAACTCGGCTTCTCCCCTATCCCTTGATTCCGAATCAATTTCCACCACGTCTTCCGCTTCGAGTAGAGTTGTCACA
Source organism: Zygnema cylindricum (assembly GCA_037447655.1). Lineage (NCBI taxonomy): Eukaryota > Viridiplantae > Streptophyta > Zygnematophyceae > Zygnematales > Zygnemataceae > Zygnema > Zygnema cylindricum. The sequence goes on along the minus strand of JBBHKE010001107.1, from coordinate 16,946 downwards.
GGAGTTTCCACAGCCGAGTCCTTTTCGATCTGATTTGTTCCTGCAAGAATGTCATCGTCTCTAAAACCTGGATAGTTAGGAAGCTCAAAGTCATCAGAATTTTCTGACTCAAATCTGATTTTTACTAACTTTGTATATTTGAAGGGATCCACAGACATTCCTTCATCCATAACTACTAGATACTTTACTAAGATTATATCTTCTCTTTTTAGATCATAAACTCTATATCCTTTAACATCCTCATTATATCCTAATAAGTATCCCGGTTTTCCTTTAGGATCTAGCTTCCAATTAGACCGATCTGTATCTAGATTGAATACTTGACTCCCGAAAACCTTTAAATGAGATAAGTCTAGTTTCCGGCCTGTCCATCTCTCATAAGGTGTTTGATCTTTTATAGCTGAAGTAAGAACTCTATTTTTGAGGTAATTAGCACAGTTCATTGCTTCTGCCCAAAACCTTTTTCCTATCTTCTTATCCGACAACATACTTCTAGCACTATCACTTAGTGTTCTATTTAACCTTTCAGCTACCCCATTCTGTTCCGTATTTTCTGGAACTGTCTTTTGGTGTTGAACCCCATCTTCCCTCAAAAAATCCTCAAACTGGTTAGAAGTATACTCTCCACCATTGTCACTCCTTACTCTCTTGATTGGAGTTTCATGGAGTTTTTCGCTCCATGCTTTATATTGTCTAAAACAGTCCTCAGCCTCTGACTTGTTTTTCAAAAAATATACTCGGGAATACCGAGACCAATCATCAGTTATAGTCATCATAAATCTCTTCCCCCCCGGTGAGGGCACTCTAGCCGGTCCCCAAATATCTGTGTGTACTAGATCTAGAAGTTTTTCTCCCTTTTAGGTGGCTGTTTTTGGAAAGGGTAATCTGTGTGCTTTACCTTGAGCACACCCACTACAATCACTTATATCATCACTCTCACTGAACTGAATCCCTTCCACCACTCCAATCTTTTTCATCTCTCTTAACTTATCTAGATTCACATGCCCAAGCCTCTTATGCCACATCATAATATCATGAACACCAGCTTAATAAAGTTTCTTCGTTTCATTACTTAAGATCAGCCTAAACATCCCATGGCTACCTTTCTCAGCAATGAAATAGACATCCACCTCAAAACTAGCAGTAAAGACTCCTTCCCTTGTGCTAGTGAAAAAACCCTTATCATCTAATACTGATGTAGAGATAAGGTTTTTGTTCAGCTCCGGAATAAACAATACATCGGAGAATGTTAATATGGATGTCTTTCCTTCAACTAACACTTTCAGATCTACCGATCCTACAAGAGTAGTGGTGACTATCCTCCCATCCCCGTACTCTATCTCTACGGTGGGAATGTTTCTTATCTTAGTGAACAGGTGTCTATCCTTACACATGTGCATTGAGGCACCTGAATCTATAATCCAGCCTGCTTCACCTTTCAATCCACCGTAAGCACATTTCTACCTTCGTGGAATTTCAACCTCAGTTTTCGCCTCCAACTCCTCATCCAAAAGGAGCTCATCGTCCTCGTCCTCGGATTCCGCCTCAAGTACCTGTGTGACAAGGGCCTTTTTCTTTCCTCTCGGGGTACCACCGGTCTGCCCCTCCTTTAACCGAAGCTCGGTTAGCTTGGTGCACTCTGCCATATAGTGCCCAGGTTTCTTACAAAAATGACATAAACCTTTGGGAGCCCTTGGTTCGAACTCGCCAACCTGTTTTTCCCGCTCCCTACCCCCATAGTTTCTGACTGGTTTCCGGGAATCCTTGTTCCTCCAATCGGTCGCTGTTGCCAAGGCTTGGCCACTCTTTCCTCCACTTCGGATCTCAATCGTATTCTCTCGAACGAGAATCATCCCTACCACTGAGTTCCATATCCACCTTGAGTCCGGCAAGTCCTGCACACGGTTGACTATGTTCTCGAACTCATCAGGTAACTTCATTAGTAAACAGTTAACTTTTTCTTTTTCACTAAAAACTTTACCCGCACTCTCTAGCTCCATGAAGAGTGTAGCAAGCTCATTGCAAAAATCCAACATATTTCCCCCTTTGTATACATACTCCTTAACTTTCTGATCAGCCAACTGTTGTTGCTGAATCGTACCACTTCGGTACATCTCTATGAGAGCCATCCAAAGATCGGATGCCCTCTCTACCTGCAAATGAGGACATGCAAGTCCTTGAGTGAGATGGCGTAGGATGAAGTGCTTTGCCGCCATATTGTTGAAGTCCCAGGTTTCAGTATCATTCTCCTCGTTTCTCGGAATAGGTGACATGAATGCTAAACCAGTTGCTATTGGTGTGGTCGCCTCCTTCTCCTTTCCTTTGTCCACCACCTCTCCTTCCTTTGTTTCCTCCGTTGAAGGTGAATCCTCTTTCCTGGTGAATCTGCTTCCTTTAAACCCTGGAGGAATTCCAAGACTTGATGGACGCCCCAATCGTCCACTCACTATCCCCCAAAACCTTTTTTCGCATAGAGCTCCTATCATCATACTTTCCCAATATATGAAGCCAGTTCCATTAAAGATTGGTACCCTAGAGTGTGGGCCCATAACCTGAAACTCTAAGACCTCCATAAGTCCTCAGAGTGGACAGCTTCCAAGAAGCCTCTAGGATAATCCTGACCCCTTTGTGTTTAAGCAAAAATAACTGCCACCCTGGCAGACAAAAACTCTGACCACCTTCACCCCTGTGAAGGCAAGACTCCCCTAAGTCGATAGCAAAAAGAATCTCTGAATTTGCTCCCCCGAGCAGTAAGTTATAGAGGGTCAAAGTTGACCTTTTGTACAGAAGCTCTGTGGGAGAGAGGGTCCTATCTTCTAATTTTTCTAAGTCCTATCTCTCTCACAGACTCTATCTACTGATGTACGGAACCAATCAGAATACAGTTCCGTACGCAAAAGTACAGCTGCCGGTGTTCTTTATGTACGGACATTGTACGACATGGCCTAAATGTCCACACGTGGAATATCCGGATTCGCTCCTTTAATCCTCGGAGATGCCGCGCTCCCATGTTACATCACCACGTGTCATCCGATGTGGCGATGCCCACAAACCGCCGAATTCTCCTTCCGCGATCTCGGCGCTAATTCCGGCCGTCCGATTAAACTCGCATTTGATCGTAGCCGTAATAAATACATGCGCGATATTTGTTTCGCTTACGAAATCAATGCGCGGTATTGATTTCTTATCCGTACCGCAATTCGTACTTTTACACTACCATATCTATGTATCCCGTTAACAGTTATAGTTAAATGATTTATCCTACGTGTACATGTTTAAATAATTATCGTACTATATTCTATGTAAGATAACTTCTAGACTTAACGGCTAAGGCTACCGGCTATATGCTCTCTGACGGCCGGCAGGTACCAGGATCAAATCTGTCGCCGGCACATACCTTTTAGTAATTAATCCCTTGACTAATATAAATTTCCCGTAAACCTTAGGATAGCCTAGGTAGCCATGGCTCTAGCTTCCTCTCCAATTTCTCAGTGACTGCGACAAGTTTGAGAGTTGGAGAGAGAAGTTAGAGGTAGACCGCCTCGGCTTCTTTATTTTTATTCAGACCTAGAAAATACTTAAAAACCATTAATTTCTACACAAAACTGCGACAAACACATGTAAATAAAATGGTTGTTGTTGAAATCAATTTATTTAGAGGGTATTTTCTAATTCTGAATAGATTAAGTAAAAAGCGCACGCAACTTGCCTCCACCTTCTCCCTCTAGCCCCCATACTTGTTGTAGTCTTTGAAAGAGAGAGAGAGTGGTGGAGCCATGGCTGCCTCAGCTATACTGGTAGGAAAGAAGAGTGACATCAGTCGCTCTTATCAAAAGGATGAGTCCGGTAAGACTCGAACCTTCGACCGACTGAGAAAGGCGTAGGCGTCAGCTCTAACCGGTCTGTTGTAGAAGTTCGTTAGAGAATATAGGTTCTCATTTCTATTTAAACAGTGTTAGCGACATTTATCTGATTAACAATATTACGGATAGAATAACGTAGAGACTCAGTGTAGAATAGTGCGAACAAAAGTACGCACGAAACAAAACTACCGAACATCTGTTTTAAATGGCCAACATTAAAAGCTGGTTTGGATCCGACGGCACACATCATTGTCAAGATCTCAGAATGGCCGTTTTGGCGGTTTTCAGACGTTACATGACCTGGCGCCACGTGGCACGATAGAATTGGAAAGCGAAAATCACGGAGAGCATGATATCAAGTCTGAAGGAGACAGACCTCCGCACCATGGCCTTGTCGTACACAGGCCGTATAAAAAGGACATCGGCCATAGTACCGTTTTGTACAATACATTCCTGTGATTGGTACGTACATCAGTAGATAGGGGTTGTGAGAGGGGTTTACGACTTAGAGGATTGAGGAGGTAGCCCCCTCTCTCCCAATGAGCTTGTAGAAATATTGGCATTTTTGCCACATGATAATTAATGGCCAGGTTGGATGTTTTTAGTGATTCCTTTTGCTGTGGGCTTAGGGGAGTCCAGACTGCATAAGGGGGCGTCTGATTGTCTGTATGTCTGCTTAGGTAGTGAAACTCTGTGTACTCCATTGCCCATTGAAATGCAGATCCAAAAGAAGCTAATCTAGATAGTGCCGACTCCAAGTTGATATAAACGCAAATGATTGACCCCTTGACAATCAGAAACCCATTATAGCTTCAGCCCTGTGAAGTAAGACTCCTTGTGTGCTCAGTTCCACCACTGAATGCAAAGTTAGAATATGAGTTTTGGACACATTCACCCACTTTGACTTTCCCTTAAAAATGCAGCCACCTTGGCAGGCAAAAACTCTGACCAACTACAACTCTGTGTAGCGTGGACTCCCTTGAGATCGTATCAAAAAGAATCACTGAAAATGGTCTAGTAAATTTGATAGTTATGAATGGTCAAAGATGGCTTTTTGTATAGGAGCTCTCTCAAAGAGAGGCTGCTACCTACCTAATTTTCTAAGTCCTATCTCTCTCTAAAACTCTATCTACCGACGTACGGCACCAGTCAAAATATTGTGTTGTATATAAAAGTATAGGTGCCGGTGTACTTTGTGTACGGCCATCGTAAAACATGGCCAAAATGTCGACACATGTCATATTCGGATTTGTTCTCTTAATCTCCGGAATCGCCACGATCCAATGTCACTGTGCCACGTGTCCTCCTACGTGGCGAAGACCACAAACCGCCGCGATTCTCTTTCGCGATCTGGGCATCCTTCCCGACCGTGCGATCACACTAGATTTGAATCGTAGCCGTCATAAATACTTGCGCGGTATTTGTTTCGCTATCGAAACAAAATGCGCGGTAAGTGTTTCTTCTCCGTACCGTACTCTGTACTCTACATAACTGAATCTATGCATCCCGAATAAAGTGTAGAAACTAATGGTTTTATTAGTATTTTCTAGGTCTGAAAAGAAATAAAGAAGTCGAGGCAGTCTATCTCTAACTTCTCTCTCCAACTCTCAAACTTGTCGCAGTCACTGAGAAATTGGAGAGGAAGCTAGAGCCATGGCTACCTTGGCTATCCTGAGGTTTACGGGAATTTTATCATTAGAGTTTATTAATTTAATTAAAATGTATGTGCCGGCGGCAGGATTTGATCCTTGTACCTGCCGGCCGGCAGTCAGGAATTAGCGGGTAGCCTTAGCCGTTAAGTCTAGCGGTAGTGTTACCAAGCATATAGTTTGATAATTATTTATATATGTATACAAGCGATAAACCATTTAACTAGAATTAATTACGGGATACATAGATCCAGTAATATGTAATGTACGACTTACGGTACGGACATAAATCAGTACCGCGCATTTGTTTCGTAAATGAAACAAATATCGCGCATGTATTTATTACGGCTACGATTAAAGCCGAATTTAATCGGACGGCCGGGATTAGCGCCGAGATCGCGGAGGAAGATTTCGGCGGTTTGTGACCATCGCCACATCGGATGACGCGTGGCGAAATTCCGTTGGAGTGTGGAATCTCCGGAGATTATGGCACCGAATCCGGATTTGACATGTGTCGACATTTTGGCCATGTCGTACATTGTCCGTACATAAAGTACACCGGCAGCTGTACTTTTACGTACGGAACTCAATTCTGATTGGTTCCGTACATCAGTAGATAGAGTCTGTGAGAGAGATAGGACTTAGAAAAATTAGAAGATAGGACCCCCTCTCCCAGAGAGCTTCTGTACAAAAGGTCAACTTTGACCCTCCATAACTTACTGCTCAGGGGAGCAAATTCAGAGATTCTTTTTGCTATCGACTCAGGGGAGTCTTGTCTTCACAGGGGTGAAGTTGGTCAGAGTTTTTGTCTGCCAGGGTGGCAGTTATTTTTACTTAAACACAAAGGGGTCAGGATTATCCTAGAGGCTTCTTGGAAGCTGTCCACTCTGAGGACTTATGGAGGTCTCAGAGTTTCAGGTTATGGGCCCACCCTCTAGGGTACCAATCTTTAATGGAACTGGCTTCATATACTGGGAAAGTATGATGATAGGAGCTCTATGCGAAAAAAGGTTTTGGGGGATAGTGAGTGGACGATTGGGGCGTCCATCAAGTCTTGGAATTCCTCCAGGGTTTAAAGGAAGCAGATTCACCAGGAAAGAGGATTCACCTTCAACGGAGGAAACAAAGGAAGGAGAGGTGGTGGACAAAGGAAAGGAGAAGGAGGCGACCACACCAATAGCAACTGGTTTAGCATTCATGTCACCTATTCCGAGGAACGAGGAGAATGATACTGAAACCTGGGACTTCAACAATATGGCGGCAAAGCACTTCATCCTACGCCATCTCACTCAAGGACTTGCATGTCCTCATTTGCAGGTAGAGAGGGCATCCGATCTTTGGATGGCTCTCATAGAGATGTACCGAAGTGGTACGATTCAGCAACAACAGTTGGCTGATCAGAAAGTTAAGGAGTATGTATACAAAGGGGGAAATATGTTGGATTTTTGCAATGAGCTTGCTACACTCTTCATGGAGCTAGAGAGTGCGGGTAAAGTTTTTAGTGAAAAAGAAAAAGTTAACTGTTTACTAATGAAGTTACCTGATGAGTTCGAGAACATAGTCAACCGTGTGCAGGACTTGCCGGACTCAAGGTGGATATGGAACTCAGTGGTAGGGATGATTCTCGTTCGAGAGAATACGATTGAGATCCGAAGGGGAGGAAAGAGTGGCCAAGCCTTGGCAACAGCGACCGATTGGAGGAACAAGGATTCTCGGAAACCAGTCGGAAATTATGGGGGTAGGGAGCAGAAAAAACAGGTTGGCGAGTTCGAACCAAGGGCTCCCAAAGGTTTATGTCATTTTTGTAAGAAACCAGGGCACTATATGGCAGAGTGCACCAAGCTAACCGAGCTTCGGTTAAAGGAGGGGCAGACCGGTGGTACCCCGAGAGGAAAGAAAAAGGCCCTTGTCACACAGGTACTTGAGGCGGAATCCGAGGACGAGGACGATGAGCTCCTTTTGGATGAGGAGTTGGATGCGAAAACTGAGGTTGAAATTCCACGAAGGCAGAAATGTGCTTACGGTGGATTGAAAGGTGAAGCAGGCTGGATTATAGATTCAGGTGCCTCAATGCACATGTGTAAGGATAGACACATGTTCACTAAGATAAGAAAGATTCCCACCGTAGAGATAGAGTACGGGGATGGGAGGATAGTCACCACTACTCTTGTAGGATCGGTAGATCTGAAAGTGTTAGTAGAAGGAAAGACATCCATATTAACATTCTCCGATGTATTGTTTATTCCGGAGCTGAACAAAAATCTTATCTCTACATCAGTATTAGATGATAAGGGTTTTTTCACTAGCACTAGGGAAGGAGTCTTTACTGCTAGTTTTGAGGAGGATGTCTATTTCATTGCTGAGAAAGGTAGCCATGGGATGTTTAGGCTGATCTTAAGTAATGAAACGAAGAAACTTTATTATGCTGGTGTTCATGATATTATGATGTGGCATAAGAGGCTTGGGCATGTGAATCTAGATAAGTTAAGAGAGATGAAAAAGATGGGAGTGGTGGAAGGGATTCAGTTCAGTGAGAGTGATGATATAAGTGATTGTAGTGGGTGTGCTCAAGGTAAAGCACACAGATTACCCTTTCCAAAAACAGCCACCTACAAGGGAGAAAAACTTCTAGATCTAGTACACACAGATATTTGGGGACCGGCTAGAGTGCCCTCACCGGGGGGGAAGAGATTTATGATGACTATAACTGATGATTGGTCTCGGTATTCCCGAGTATATTTTTTGAAAAACAAGTCAGAGGCTGAGGACTGTTTTAGACAATATAAAGCATGGAGCGAAAAACTCCATGAAACTCCAATCAAGAGAGTAAGGAGTGACAATGGTGGAGAGTATACTTCTAACCAGTTTGAGGATTTTTTGAGGGAAGATGGGGTTCAACACCAAAAGACAGTTCCAGAAAATCCGGAACAGAATGGGGTAGCTGAAAGGTTAAATAGAACACTAAGTGATAGTGCTAGAAGTATGTTGTCGGATAAGAAGATAGGAAAAAGGTTTTGGGCAGAAGCAATGAACTGTGCTAATTACCTCAAAAATAGAGTTCTTACTTCAGCTATAAAAGATCAAACACCTTATGAGAGATGGACAGGCCGGAAACCAGATTTATCTCATTTAAAGGTTTTCGGCAGTCAAGTATTCAGTCTAGATACTGATCGGTCCAATTGGAAGCTAGATCCTAAAGGAAAACCGGGATACTTATTAGGATATGATGAGGATGTTAAAGGATATAGAGTTTATGATCTAAAAAGAGAAGATATAATCTTAGTAAAGCATCTAGTAGTTATGGATGAAGGAAAGTCTGTGGATCCCTTCAAATATACAAAGTCAGTAAAAATCAGATTTGAGTCAGAAAATTCTGATGACTTTGAGCTTCCTAACTATCCAAGTTTTAGAGACGATGACATTCTTGCAGGAACAAATCAGACCGAAAAGGACTCGGCTGTGGAAACTCCAGTGACAACTCTACTCGAAGCGGAAGACGTGGTGGAAATTGATTCGGAATCAAGGGATAGGGGAGAAGCCGAGTTTGTTCGAAAGAATCCACGAGAACCATCTATTCCGGCCTCAGATTTTGAGGGAGGGAGGAGAAGTAGCAAAAGACTGCAAGAAAAACAGGTTAATAACAAGGTAACTAAACTATCTCATCAAGATGAACCTCAAACTTATCGAGAGGCGATGACTTGTCCAGAAAGAAACCGGTGGAAGACAGCCATCAATGAGGAGATGGCTTCAATCATGGCAGCCGATACTTGGGAGCTGGTGGACTGTCCACCTAACCGAAAACCAATCGGTTGTAAGTGGGTTTTCAAACTAAAACTGAACCCAGATAACACAATCGAGCGCTACAAGGCCAGATTAGTGGCAAAGGGATTTACACAAAAGGAAGGAATTGACTACGAGGAAACCTTTGCCCCGGTGGTCAGATTTCCCTCCGTCCGCATACTTCTCAGTTTAGCAGCGGCGGAAGACATGGAAGTGCACCAGATGGACATAAAAACAGCCTTTTTGCATGGAGAATTAGAAGAGGAGATCTTCATGCGACAACCCGAAGGGTTTGTGGAAGAAGGAGAGGAGAGTAAGGTATGCCGGCTGATTAAATCTCTTTATGGTTTGAAACAGGCGCCCCGACAGTGGAATAAGAAGCTTGATGAGTTTCTTACCGGTCTAGGATATATTCGGATCAGCTCAGATCACTCAATCTATGTTTTCGAAGATGAGGAAGGTTTTATATTTATTGCAATTTATGTTGATGATTTGCTTGTTTTAAGTAAATCAATGGAAAAAATTAATAAACTGAAAACCGATCTTAAGGGGAGATTTGAAATGAAGGATATGGGGGAAGCAAAATATATTTTGGGAATTCAAGTAGAGAGAGACCGAAAAAGAAAAATTATAAGATTGACTCAAAAGGAAGCAATAGGGAACATGCTTGAAAAATTTCAAATGGATAAAGCTAATAGTTGTACAACTCCAATGGAATTGAAGAAGGGAAGTGAGGGGAGTGAGGAAGAAGGAGTCATAGTCTTAGACGAGGAATTATCTCCTGATGAACAGAAGTTCATGCAGACTATTCCTTACAGGCAAGTAGTGGGAAGTCTAATCTATTTTATGAATTGTACCCGGCCGGATTTAGCTGCAGCTGTAGGAGTGCTGAGTAGAAGTCTAAATGCTCCCACTAAGAAGGATTGGGAGGCAGCTAAGAGAGTCCTTAGATACTTGGTAGGAACTAGAGATCTATGGTTGCATTTGGGTGGGGAGAATACTGACATCACTACTTGGAGTGATGCCAGTTATGGTGATGCTCCGATGAGGAGATGTACTTCTGGATATGTATTATATGTGGGTGATGGGGCTTGCTGTTGGAGTAGCAAACAGCAAAAGGTTATTGCTCAGTCCACCATGGAGGCTGAGTATATGGCCTCTTGCTCTGCTGTAAAAGAATTGATGTGGGTCAAGTCTTTGCTTGGTGAGCTTGGTCACCTTAAGAGTGGTGTGCAGAAAATATTTTGTGATAATCAGGCAGCAATCGCTATTTCTGCCAATCCTAAACACCATTTTAAAGCCAAACACATGGACATCAGACTCAGCTTTGTTAGAGAGAAAGTAGAAAACAAAATAATCAGTTTAGAGTACAGACCAGATAGTGAGATGGTAGCAGATATGATGACCAAACCTGTGCCTTCCCCTAAGCTAATTTTTTGCAGGGAGAAGTGTGGTCTGAAATTAAAGATTGACTAGAAAATAAGGGGAGTGTAGAAACTAATGGTTTTATTAGTATTTTCTAGGTCTGAAAAGAAATAAAGAAGTCGAGGCAGTCTATCTCTAACTTCTCTCTCCAACTCTCAAACTTGTCGCAGTCACTGAGAAATTGGAGAGGAAGCTAGAGCCATGGCTACCTTGGCTATCCTGAGGTTTACGGGAATTTTACATTAGAGTTTATTAATTTAATTAAAATGTATGTGCCGGCGACAGGATTTGATCCTTGTACCTGCCGGCCGGCAGTCAGGAATTAGCGGGTAGCCTTAGCCGTTAAGTCTAGCGGTAGTGTTACCAAGCATATAGTTTGATAATTATTTATATATGTATACAAGCGATAAACCATTTAACTAGAATTAATTACGGGATACATAGATCCAGTAATATGTAATGTACGACTTACGGTACGGACATAAATCAGTACCGCGCATTTGTTTCGTAAATGAAACAAATATCGCGCATGTATTTATTACGGCTACGATTAAAGCCGAATTTAATCGGACGGCCGGGATTAGCGCCGAGATCGCGGAGGAAGATTTCGGCGGTTTGTGACCATCGCCACATCGGATGACGCGTGGCGAAATTCCGTTGGAGTGTGGAATCTCCGGAGATTATGGCACCGAATCCGGATTTGACATGTGTCGACATTTTGGCCATGTCGTACATTGTCCGTACATAAAGTACACCGGCAGCTGTACTTTTACGTACGGAACTCAATTCTGATTGGTTCCGTACATCAGTAGATAGAGTCTGTGAGAGAGATAGGACTTAGAAAAATTAGAAGATAGGACCCCCTCTCCCAGAGAGCTTCTGTACAAAAGGTCAACTTTGACCCTCCATAACTTACTGCTCAGGGGAGCAAATTCAGAGATTCTTTTTGCTATCGACTCAGGGGAGTCTTGTCTTCACAGGGGTGAAGTTGGTCAGAGTTTTTGTCTGCCAGGGTGGCAGTTATTTTTACTTAAACACAAAGGGGTCAGGATTATCCTAGAGGCTTCTTGGAAGCTGTCCACTCTGAGGACTTATGGAGGTCTCAGAGTTTCATAAAGTGTCAGTTGAATGAATTAGTCTATGTGTAAATATTTAGATAAATATCAAACCCTATGTCATGTAACATTGGTCTTAGACTAAACGGTTAAGGCTACCGGCTAAGTTGACGGATGGCAGGTACCCGGATCAAATCTCTGGTCCGTCAAACATTTTAGGTAACTCTATCAAGATTAGCCTTCCTGTCCTCTTTGGATAGCCTAGGTAGCCATTGATCTAACTCCTCCTCAAGTCTTTAGTGACTGCGACAAGTGTGGGGACTTGAGTGAAGAGTTAGAGGCAAGCTGTCAGTGTCTCCTTTTTTGTCTTATTATTTTACAATCTCTAGACATAGAAAATACTTAAATTTCAACACTCCCTTTATTTTCTAGTCTACTTTACTTTCAACTCCTTTCAAAAACAACAAATACATATATATATTTTTTCCTTTCTTTTTTCCTTTTTCCTTCATGAAGCTTCAAGCAAATACCTTTATATTTAAAAAAGTGTATTAGATGACCAAAAATAATCTTCCTCTCCTCAGATTCTACATATCCCGCACTAGCAAGCTCAACATATAGCGCAAATATATCATTGCAAAACTCTATCATGCTACCGCTTTTATAAACATAGGCATCTATTTCTTGTTTTACTAATTGTTGCCTCTGAATAGTCTCACTCTTATAAATCTGACTTAGTGCAACCCATATCCGTGAAGACTTTGTTAAGTTTATAAGAGTGATAGCTATGGACTTAGACACGTTTCTAAGTATGAGATGCTTTGCTATAGTGTTTTTGTATTCCCATATTTTTCTGTCATTTTCTTCAGTTTTAATCCCTACCAGTGGTACCATAGCTGAGAGCCTAGCTCCCCTCACCATAGGTGTCCCTTTTTCCTTCTCCCCTATTTGCCCATCCAAGGCAAGGTTTTTCCCTTGACCTTCCGGTTCAATCTGAACTCAGGTTGATTTTCTCGGCAGCCCCAGATGATTCTCCATAGTGAGTTCCTCCAAAGCCCGGTGGAGGACACCTCACTAGTCACGAAACAATTCCCCATAAGTGCTTCTCGAAAAACAATCCCTCCATCATAAATCCCCAATAAGTGAAGCCTGTTCTATCAAACATAGACACCCTAGATGGTGGGCCCATAACTTGAAACTCTGTGTGCTCCATTGCCCACAGAAATTGCAAATCCAAAAGAAGCTAATCTAGATAGTGCCGACTCCAAGTTGATATAAACCAAAATGATTGACCCCTTGATAATCAAAAACCCGTTATAGCTTCACCCCTGTGAAATATGACTTTCTGTGAGCTCAATTCCACCATAGAATGCAAAGTTAAAATATGAGTTTTGGACACATTCACCCACTTTGACTTTCCCTTAAAAATGCAGCCACCCTGGCAGGCAAAAACTTTGACCGACTACACCCATGTGTAGCTTGGACTCTCTTGAGTCTGTAGCAAAAAGAATCAGTGAAAATGGTCAAGTAAATTGATAGTTAGGAATGGTCAAAGATAACCTTTTGTATAGGAGCTCTCTCGGAGAGAGGCTGCTACCTACTAAATTTTCTAAGTCCTATCTCTCTCTAAAACTCTATCTACTGACGTACTGCACCCATCAAATTACTGTGTTGTACATAAAAGTATGGGTGCCGGTGTACTTTCTGTACGACCATCGTACGACATGGCCAAAATGTCGATACATGTCATATTCAGATTTCTTCTCGTAATCTCTGGAATTGCCACGATCTAATCTCACTGTGCCACGTGTCCTCCTACGTGGCGATGACCGCAAACCGCCGCGATTCTCTTCCGCGATCTCGGCATCCTTCCCGGCCGTTCGATCAAATCTAGATTTCAATCGTAGCCGTCATAAATACTTGCGCGGTATTTGTTTCGCTATCGTAACAAAATGCGCGGTACCTGTTTCTTCTTTGTACTGTACTCCGTACTCTACATAATTGAATTTATGCATCCCCAATAAAGTTTCAGTTGAATGAATTAGTCTACGTGATAATATTTAGATAAATATCAAACCCTATATACTGTAACATTGGTCTTAGACTAAACGGTTAAGGCTACCGGCTAAGTTGACGGATGGCAGGTACCCGGATCAAATCTCTGGTCCGTCAAACATTTTAGGTAACTCTATCAAGATTAGCCTTCCTGTCCTCTTTGGACAGCCTAGGCAGCCATGGATCTAACTCCTCCTCAAGTCTTCAGTGGTGCGACAAGTGCGTGGACTTGAGTGAAGTGTTAGAGGCAAGCTGTCAGTGTCTCCTCTTTTGTCTTATTATTTTACAATCTCTAGACCTAGAAAATACTTAAATTTCAACAGGTAGCAAGTGTCCTAGTTGAATGAGGGTTAGTAAAAAACTACCTAAGGGCTTTTTGAATTCTGTAGTCCAATATGGGACACAGAATAGCAAGTTATAGGCCCACCCTGTTGGGTGCCCATATTCAACGGATTTGGGTTCATTTATTGGGAAGCCATGATGACAGGGGCTATGTATAGAAAACGATACTAGGGTATTGTTAGTAGACAAGCGAAACGTCCACCTGAGGGAACCCCACCATGGTTTGGTGGAGTGAGGTTTTTTGCTGCAGCATCTGCCTCAATGGAGGAGGCATACGATGGGGACAACAATGTGTTTGAAAAAGGGAAAGGGAAAGAGACACCCTTTACTCCTATCGCCACGGCACCCAGAGCGGCGGCCGTGAAGACCGAAAAAAACGATATTCAAACGTAGCAATACACAAACATGGCTGCTAGGCATTTCATTCTGAGGAATCTTACTCAAGCTTTGGCAACCTCCCATCTTTACATTTTTAAGGCGAGGAGATGTGGGAGACTTTACTGGAGAACTATAGATGTGGTACCATTCAAGAGCTCCAATTGGCCAAGCAAAGGCTAGGAGACTACACTTACAATGAGGAAAAATGGTAGACTACTGTAATGATCTCTTTTGCTTGTTTATGGTGATAGAAAGTGTCAGGTGGACAGGTAGAATGAAAATGAAAGTCAATACTCTCATCATGAAGTTGCTCAATGAATATGAGAACAAAGTGTACCAGGTGTAGGAAATGGAAGACAATTCTTGGAAGTGGAACACAGTGGTCCGGATGATACTTGTACAAGAAAACACTATTGATATTCAGAGAGGAGAAAAGAGCCTCTAAGCCCTAGCTACCGGAATGGACCGGTGGGGGAAGGATTGAATGAAGCCACACAACAACTTCAAAGGAGAGTGAGATCAGCCTGGAGGACGAAGGCCCCCAAAAGGTCTTTGTCATTTTTGCAAAAAGCCAGGACACTTCATTACATATTGCATCAAGCTCTTAAAAATGAGGCTCCAAGAAAACTATGGAGGTGGTTCTTCCGGAGGGAAGAAGAAGGCACTTGTGGTCACATAAGTGAAAGGAGAGACCGAGGAGGATGAGTCCTTTGAAGAACAGGATGGGGAGCTCCTTATTGACGAGAATCTGGAGGAGAAGAAGATACCTCGGAAACAGAAGTGTGCCCTTCGAGCCATTCGGGAAGCTCCACAGGAAAGGTGGATCATTGACTCACGTGCATCCATGCATATGTGTCGTGACAGACACCTCTACATAAACCTAAGAAAGAACCCTACTGTAGAGATAGAGTATGGAAATGGGAGAGTAGTTACTACAGATCCAGTGGGTTTGGTAGATTTGAAAGTTGTTGAAATAACTAGTTTTTGGTTATTTTCTAGGTCTAAATCTATTAGCGGAAAAAGATAAGAAAAATGCAGATAGCCTGCCTCCAACTCTTCTCTTTTGCCCCCATACTTGTTATAGTCATTGAAAGAGAGAGAGAGTGATGGAGCCATGGCTACCTCAGCTCCATAGGCACAACTAAAGAGTGACTTAAGTCACTCTCAACAAAAGGTTGAGTTTGGCAGGACTCGAACCTCCGACCGGTAGAGCGCAGCGTAGCCATTAGCTGTAACCAGTCTGCTGTAGAAGTTTGTTAAGATACATAGGGTTTGATATATATTTAAACTTGTGTATGGTACTGAAATCGATAAGCCAAAATATGAACGAAGGAACATAGAACTAGTTAAAGTTTAGTACGGACGTCATTTTGCACGAAACAAATGAATCAGACATTTGTTTCGAAGGCTAAAATTCAATGTGAGATTTAATCCTACGGCATACATCGTTGCCGAGATCTCGGAATGGTCACTTTGGCGTTTATGGACCTGGTATATCCTTGCGCCACGTGGAGGGATAACATTTGGTCGTAGAAATTCCGGGGAGCGTACAGACGAGTGAAAGATTGACACACGTCCACTCAGCGGCCTTGTCGTATACAGATCGTACAGAAAGGACATCGGCCATAGTACCTTTTTATACTTTACAGTTATGTGATTGGGTCGTACAGTAGTAGATAGGGGTTGTGAGAGGGAAGTAGAACTTAGCATATTTTGTAGACAGCCACCTCTCCTTTGGGAGCTTTGTATAAACTGGCATCTTTGCCACCTCATAACTTATCGGCTAGTTGGCCGTTTTCAATGATTTTTTTTGCTTCAGACTTATGGGAGTCCCAACTACTCAGGGGTGCAATTAAACTGACAATTTGCCTTCTTGGGCAGTACTGGTTGTGGCTTGAAGTGGGTTAGTTAAAAACTATCTAGAGGCTTCGTGAATTATGTAGTCCAATGGAGGACACAAAGTTGCAAAAATTCTTACTAAAGGATAAGACTTCTATACTCACCTTCTCAAATGTACTGTACATTCCTAAATTGAGCAAAAATCTAGTCTGTATTTCTTGTCTCTACTTCAGTACTAGATGATAAAGAATTTGATACCTTCACTAAAAAGGGAGTCTTTATTGGTAGGTATGGAGAAGAAGTCTACTTTGCAGCAAATAAGGGTAGCCTAGGAATGTTTAGGCTTAACTTGATTAATGAAAAGAAGAATGCTTACTATGTTGGTGTTCCAAACGTGATGATGTGGCATAAGCGGTTTGGGCATGTGAATTTTGATAGGCTGAGGGAAATGAAGAAGCTTGGGGTAGTAGGCTGCATTCAGTTTGGGGATAATGAAATGATGGATGATTGTAGTGGTTGTGCTCAAGGTAAGGCTCACAGACTTCCCTTTCCCAAAGCCG
>JBBHKE010001106.1:261361-345506 GCA_037447655.1 Zygnema cylindricum | reverse complement strand
ATGGAAAATAGTTCTGGATGATAAAATTCGGATCAGCGTGGATGTGGAAAAATATTGGTCCACACCCATTTATGTTGTTTTATTTGGGGATTCATAAATCACAATGGCGCGTGTAAAAATGGTAGAATCAACATATATTTTCGGAATTGTTCATATACTGTAGTGCGCATTTGTGTGCACTCTATGATCGTATTTTTGTTCACTAGTTTCAAATTCGCAAAAAGTGATGAAGACGGTACCTAACAGTAAGCTTCGTGTCGTTAACTTAGGGTGCGTCTCCATGTGCCTACGTAAGGTTTTTTTTCTGTCGTTTTCCTATAAAACTTAGAGCCGTACCGCGTAAGTTTCAACCGTACAAAAAAATAGAGAAAATGAGAAGTACATTTTGCGTCATCATCGAATTTAAAATGTACTACATGTTGTCATTTTGTGTTCTTCGACCCACGGTCACGCCAAAAAACGTCATCTTCAAACTTTTCTTTAAAACACAGGAAAGATGTGTTTTAAAACAAAGAATTTTCAAAAAACAAATAGGAACACGTAATCGCACGTGTAATAAATTTTCAAAAAATTTCAAAAGAATTCAAACGACGATGAAAAGTGCACGATCCGCTATGTTTTGTCTGTTTACGTTCAAGTACGACAAAGCAAAGTACACAATTCGTTTGGTTTTGCCCGTTTGCGCCTGGTACGGATTTTATTTTGCCAGGGGTCTCAAGATCCGATGCCATTTCACGTCGACCGGATAGGAGACGCAAAGGCTAAGTACAACCTCTTCAACCGTGAAACAGCACAGTCTAGATGGCGGTACGTCTACAATGTCACGAGAAGTCATGCGACGTCAGAAGCAGTTCCAGAAAATAACGCGTGTCATGACAGATTGTACACTGTCGACAGCCGTCACGGGCATTGTCGACGTATACAATCGTCACGCCCTTAAGTGACAACTTCGTTTGGTACACACAGGGACACCCGAAATCCGGGTCCGCTGGATCTGCGCTAATAAACAAAGTAAATTCTATAAGTTTCAAGTACATGGAGACTCACCCTTAGTTGACCCGCGTTGAATTATTATGCTCTACAAGCAACTTATTTTTCTGGTACATGTTTTTGTCTTTCTCGTCAGCTCAAAACTCCTAGAGATCTACTTAATGTACGGAATCCAGCACATATTTCCGTGTGATTTGGTGTCGTTTACGGTACCGGTCATTGGTGTCTTTCTTCATGCTTGTCGCGGTAGGCGTAATGTAGCAACAGGCGACTTTTTATGTTCGTGTATGCGGCAAACTTTTGCGGCACTTTTTGCGCCGTGTCATCTCCTCGAATGCACAGTCATTCGTTGTGGCGCATTCCGCTATTCCGTACAAACATATACGGCAGAACCACTTCGACCCTTTCTAGTCGACGCGTGGGAACTACAGGACAGTACAGTGCTACACCGCGAATCGTTATTAGTGTCAAAGTCACTAATTTGGGTTCTTAAAATTTTGTTTTTTTTCCTCAAATAGGATACATGATTTTATTTTTTTCCTTGACATTAATTAAGGTACCGTACAAAATAGCGTAAAGAACGAAAGTACAACAATATCTAAATAGTGTGGTGTACGTTCGATGTCAGACCGTACATAAATGTACCTTTCAAGTGAAAATTTTACAAAAAATGAATTAAAGCAGACGCGCACGCATAGGAACGTGCGCTTAAATAACGGGATTATTCTGACACGTAAACTAGTCTGACATGTACGGATATTTAAATTTCACGGCGGCGTACGATTTCTAATATTTTATATGGATACATATATTAGTGTATATAATCGTACGGCGAATATTCCATTTTTGCTGTTCCCAAATTAGCATAATGCCGAAATTAGAATACACCTTTAAAAAAAAAATCAAATTCTTAATTAGCATCAATTACGGTAATTTTTCTTCAACACTATTTAAACTTTGACACTAATAACGATTCGCGGTGTACTGTACACTGTTAATCGATATTCGAGTATATAACGCCAATTCGGTGCCCTTTTTAAAAAAAATAAAACCCGAAATACAATCCATAATTCTATTTTTTCCATTATTCCAATTAGGGTTTTTTTTCAATTAGCGTTAATAATGGAAGTACACTGTTATGGAAATAATGTGGCGTACGGACAGGATATTTCCGTATGAAATGGTACTTTTTGAATTACAAAGGCATAAAAAGACACTTAACATTATTGCGCATACATGTGAATGTGCACTGCAAGAAAGAGATGCAAACTCGTCGAAAAGAATCACGTTCTCATATGTTCGTCCGTCGACCGTGTGAACAGCGCGACGGCGTACGAATTGTCAGATTTTGTACAGTATTTATTATTCAGGACAACCCAAATTACAGTTAGGGATTAATTAGTATATATATATTTAAAAAAAAAAAAAAATCCCGATTAGTGTTAATAACACTATTTTTTTTTTTACGCTATTTATTCCTTTACTCTAATAGCGATTGACGGTGTACCAGACAAAATGCCAGACTGCCCGTGGTTATTATTGTTTATAATTTATTTGTATTTTTGCGAAATTGGAATATGTAACGGTTTCAATGGAGGGAGACGTGGCAGGTTATTGTCCACTTTCTTAAGCAGTGTTGCTTTCATTAACTTTTTAAGTTCTGCCAAAAAATGTCGTTACCAAATTAATGTTACTTACTCTATTAAAGGTGGGTGGTGTACATCGCCCGTCGTTATCGCTGATACAACACGATTTTTTTGGTCCAAAACATGAAAACAGAACTAACGCTAATTTGGAAGCTTTTCATTTAGTGTTAGCCACTCTATATTCTGTTCGGAAAAATAGAATATAGAGTGCTATGTACGGCACGTCTGTCTTTTCTACGATAATATAGAAGAATATATAAAGGTATAAACCATACGATAGCGTAAGTTGAGCTTTGCTTATTTTGCAAACCTCGCTGGCATCGTAAAGTCAGGCACAGAGTAGCCTGAACAAATAGAGCTGAAGTTATCGTCGGTCGGCGATTGGAGTATCCGTACATATTCCATACGGAATTACATGGTCGTTCACGACTTGAGTGTTCACAAGTGAGAAAAAATATATCTCATATGGAAGAACCTTCCTAGGGTTTCCTAGATTGACGGCCAAAATGTCTCAAAACCACTTCTATTTCGCTCTGTCGACGTAGCTAGACTCCCGTTCTTAAACTTTTTTCACCTCTTCCTTTTTCAAACATGATCAAATGTTTTCCACGGCTTTGTTAAAGTGCACCATATAATGATGCCTGTAATAGTTACTGTTGTACATATAAACTCTATTACAATTTAGTGTTTCAGCCGTTTCTTTCAATTGGCAGCACATTGTGATGATGAAGTTTGCTTTTCTGTGATTCTGAAAGTGACTTTAACTTTGCGCTTCCTTGTGAGAGTTGGAGATGGCTGCAAAATTTGAATATTAATTAGTTTGAAAGCTTAGTTTGTAGTGTTTTCTGAAATTCTGGGGAATGTTTTTCTATCACCATTCCAAATACTGAAAAAAAAAAAAAAGTGTCTATTGTAAGCTCCTCAGTTCAGCACAGTTTAAGTTTTGCAGAAGTATCCAAACTGGACAAAAATTTATGTTTAAAACGATCTCCCATCTCCGGTCTCCGGTCTCCGTTTTCTTTATTAATTGTTTCATTCGCCTTCAAATAAGCAAGTTTAGCGAGAGTATCCTGTGAATGACAACAGTCCATATACAATTACATTTGTGGTAACATTTGCCGAGAAAGCGTGCAAATTTTGAGAGTGGAAATTTGTACCAAACTTTTATGAACCAAAAGGGAAAAGGAATTTCAGTACACAATGTTGTATTATACTATTTTGCCAAAATTTCGAAGGGAAATCGTATCTATGGATGTTCCCTTTCTCATGTAGCGTGAATCACTTTTATTGTGAGTTCTGTACACATGCTTTGGAAATTCAAAGTTGCTGCATTAAAACACCTAAGGGCAAATCCACCTCTGGACAAAGTTGTGTTTCTGAATAATTGTCTGCCGTCATCTTTTAATGATTCGCATCCCGAAGCGGTACACTTCTCATCCCTATTAGAGTTATTGAATTATTAGGGTTAACAATTGTAGAACTAACTACACTAAATTAAGTTTCTCAGCATGGCCTCTTCTAAGCCGCTTACTGAAACAATGTTATTAACTCTAATTATGATTTCGAGTAAAAAATTCACTCCTTGGAATCAGAGTGGTAACTCTAATAGCAATGGGCGGTGTAGTGTATGCCCTCACTTTAATTAGCTTCTATTTCTCAACTCTTTTGCATAATCGACATGTGTTTCAGCGAGATCCATCCACATTGTTTCATGTGGGACACCACCTGATTGATTATCAAGTTTTTAAACATTTCTTTCTGCAATTGAATTAGTGAGTGAACGGTTTACAGGATTAGTCTTTTTCAGATTTTGGCAAGAAAATACCAGTATGGTCGTATATTCGTATTTATTACCAGTGATAAAAAGGTAATTAATTGAGACGATTATCATGGAAGCTGAATTCAATGTCTGATGGAAATAAGATGCCTTGTGAAGGCAGTGGCTTTGGAATTAGAAATAAGTGGTTCACCGCCGATGGTTATTTGTGGGATTTAATTGCTGTACTATCACTATTCGAGTTAAGCAACAATCATCTCATCCAGCTCATTTTTTCGAAAAGTAAACAGTATTGATTACTCTACACTGCCCGTCGTTTTTACAGAAATGGAATTACTAGTGTAAATGCGAAACTAGAATGTATAACACTAGTTTAGTGTAGGGAGAAGTGGTGGATTGTAGTCCACTCCCTTCAATAGTGTTGTTAACACTATTTTATGATTTTTGGCCAAAAAAAGTCCCAACCGAATTAGTGTTATTATCTCTAACAGCGATAGCTGGTGTAGTTCGAGAGGGACAGCATGCATCCACGTCATCCAGCTCTAATATAGTAAACATTGATACTTTTTACATTTCAAAAGTAATTAATTCCCTCATTCTAATGTCGATGAATGCTGTAGTTTCACACTTCCTAAAAAAAGAAACAGAAAATATAGAGATACAGTATACTAGGTTTTGTGTGGATCACGTTGATATAGGCTATTTTTCTGTTCAATTTGTGACAGATGTCCCGTATATATGGCAGAACAGCAGTTTTAAAACTTGTTCTTTTTCTTATTTGGTGAAGTCTATTTGAGCCATTTCACCATAACAGCAACCATCTTTTTTCAGGTCTCTCTGTCCCTGTCGCTGTCTCTGCCTCAGTCTCTGCCTCTGCCTCTGTCTCTGTCTCTGTCCCTGTCTCTGCCCCTGCCCCTGTCTCTGTCTCTGTCTCTGTCGTTGTCTCTGTCTCTGTCTCTATCTCTGTCTCTCTGTCTCGACTCTCAATTCGTCTTGCTATCTTCTGGTTGCAGACATATTTATCGTGGCTTCAAGCCGCGGAAAGGGGTTCAATGAGGGCTACTTCAGCCAATAATAACGAATCTTATGATGGAAATTTTAGACGCCAATCGGAAATTTTCCAAATATCTATGGAAAGTACGGATTCTTTCCCACAGCTTGGATCCACCAGCAGGGTTCCAGGCGGGGGTAATGAGAGAAGAATTGCGGAACCTTTTTCCTCTAATACTAGTTTTAGGGGAGACAGAGAGGTTCATGAACGAGCGAGACTGGAAATGCAATATAGTGTGAGGCGACAAGGGAAGGTGAGTGACTTGAGATTCGTATTTTAGCGGGGGGAGGGGTTGGTGGGGAAGGGGGGGCTGGGATTGGGGGCGTGTTACGGTGGTGGGCATTTATCACTCTCTTCACTTTTCTTTCTGTTTCAAATCTCCACTGTTGCTGTTCTAATTCAGTTTAGACTTTGTCTTCTCATTGTTCTAACTCTGTTCATTTTGTTTCATTCCATGTCTTTTATTGTACCTTTCTGCTCATGTTCTTCTACTTCTCTCCTCTCAACTTTTGTTCTTTTTTGTCAACCTCTTTCTTCTCTGTTCTAATTCTCTACTCTTTGTTACACCTTTCCCTTGTCTTTGTTTTACCTCCTTTTTGTCCTCCCACTGCCTTCACCTCTCCTTTCTTTCTGCGCTAACAAATTAATTTCTTTCTCCTCTCCTTCTTTTCCCTCCTCTCTTCCTTCACTCTTCTCTAACACCCCGTTTATCTGTTCCACCTCTTCGTTCTCATTTCCCTCGCTTCTTCCTGTCCTACTTTCGCCCCTTTCTTCCACCTCTCTTACATCTCTGTTGTGTTCGCTTCTCTTCCTCTCTCCTCTCCATCTCTCCCAATTTTCTCTCTCTCTCCCTTTTTTTCTTTTTTCCTTTCTCTGCTTCCAGGTCTACTGCCTCTCGTGTGGCAAATCCCTTCTCTCCTTTGAAGCCCTCCATCAACATCTGGTCAGCAAACACGAGGGCCACAATTCCGAGGACAGAAGGCTTTTTGAAGCACAGGTATCTTTGTTTCATTTCTGCTTTGGAGTACAGATGAGAAAAGTGTCTGGTATCTTTGTCCGTTGCGTTTCTTATCAGAAAAACAGCTAAAGTTTGTTTGTCAAGGGACGTTGGTGGCGCACTTAGCAAAGACGATGAGTTCATGTTAACTGCATCTGACCCGCACTAGAATTGTAACAATAATAGTGCGGATTATCCTGGTAAGGCAATTGTAAACTTACCAATAAACGCCAGTGTGTTCAGATTATAGTGATTTGTGGTCTAAGGTAACGAGTAGTAATGTGGATAAGTTTATTCCTTCCTTTTAAGTGATGAAAACAGTCTGTTTTATCTCCACTGTTTCATGTGCTTAAACATATTCAGAGCACAGTGGTTTTTTTTTTATTGTGAAGCTGAAGTGTAGCCATTGGTCAAGTTTCTCTATCCAGTTATTGTTCTATGTCATGCTGTTGTTGTAATTTGTCTTTTTATTTTAAGTCTATTATTCTATCTTATCGCCCTTATGTCCAATGTTTATGCTGTTTATATGAAATCCTGTTTGGTTTTGTCATCTCAATTGTTTTTGTTTTTCCATATGTTGTTTTGCTATTCTTTCTGTTCTTCTATGTTTTGCTTTCAGATATTAGACCCTGCCCTACTATTTTGATGTTGGGGAAAAAGGCATTTTTTTTTTTTTTTTCTTGTGTTCTGTTTCGTTATCTTTTTTCCATCTCTAATGGGTTATTTTTTTTCTTTTATGTTTTTGCAGAGAGAGGCCTCTAATAGAGCGCAAGGGAGACAATTTTCTCTTTCTCTCGGTGACCTTATACATGTGAAGACCAGTAATGAGGTACGGCTCATCAAAATACTTTCCAGCTCACTTATCGAACTGTTCCATTATGCGACCAGTCTTGTGGAGATTTTTTTTTTTTTTTTTTCTTTTCTCGCGTTGTTTATGTTTGTTCTTTCTATTTTTTTGTCTTCACTACATATACAAACATTTCCTGATCATTTAGTGAATTGTTCTGTCCACCATTATTTGTGTGGACAATTCTATTCCTTATCTGTTCTACAACATGTGGTTTTTATTTGATAGATATGCTCTCTTTTTGTTTGGTTTGAACCCTGAATGGATCACATTCCGAGAACTTTTAACTGGAATAGTGTGGACCAATTTCGTGAATGTTAGTGGAAAACAGTTTTTCTAATCCACACTGCCTTTGGTAAGAGACTGAGATCAGTTGTTCACATTCGTCAATGTCCCCCTAGGCCATGAGGAAAACATATTATGTGCAACAGTTACTGTTAAAGTGTGTAGAGCTTCACATTCAACAGTTTTTATGCTCGGCGGTTTTTCTGTTTAAGAGAAATAAGTTTGACAAATTTGTTCTTAACAATTTGTTTCTATAATTTGAATGCAACAAGCTGGACTTCTCGAGTTAGTTTCCTTAAATCTCATCTATGGCGTCAGTTATAGCCAGGTTAAACTATCAAAAATTACTCGCATTTCATGAGTAATTGTCGAGTTCTATAAACACATGTACTTGTACAAGGTGTACAGTTAACTCACGTTTTATGCAAAGAGCCTGCGTTATTGTCGATGTTGTAATCAGTTTGTTAGTTCCATGAAATTATGTTTACAGTTTTCAGTTTTTTTTCCATGTGCAGACAACCCAACGGTCAACAGCTCCTGCTGTGCCGGGTGCAATTGCATCTTACTACAGAGAAGGAACCTCAGTTGTACCGAATAATGGCCCAATAATAAACAAAAGTGGCCCCATTTTGGCCCCAATTAATCCAGCTTCATCCGCTTTTGTACAGAGGAGGTATTATGTTTCTGTCGTTTTCTTTTTTCATTCTTTTTTGTCCCTTTTTTCTTAGCTGTCTCGATCTTTCAGTATGCGGTTCACCGAAATTAGCCTTGACCACTGGTTCTGAGTAAAAAGTTCAATTGACGCATTGAAAATGAGATGGAAAGGAGAGAGGGGGAGAGGAAAGGAGCAAAAGCGAAACCATTTTTACCCTCTAAATTCCTAATTTGGTGTTTCATTTTTGTTCCTTTGTCTTGGCTACGCAGAGGGAAAGAGAGACTAGTTCCCAAAAAGAAGAAACTGAGTGCTTTAAAAAAAGTGATACTGAGGGAGAGAGCTGCAAGGAGTGGTAGTGGAGTTGTGGCAGAAGGAGATGGAGGGGAAAATAGCAATACTCAAAGTATTGGCTCTGAAACAGATGGCGAAACAGGGGCGGAGTCCAGCGGGAGTGGTAGTGGGGAGGGAGAGAGTGAGAGATCCCAACATTTGGGTATGGAGAGAGACATACTAGAGGATAGAGACCCGAGAGAGGGAGAGGGGGTGAGGGAGGAGAGGGGAGGTTATTCTGGTTGGCAAGCAGGTACGTTCTATTATGAACTGGCAGAGCCAATCAGGAAGGACGAAGGGAGAGGAGGTGAGGACGGTAAAGGGAGAGGGAGTGGGAGGATGACATGGGAGGGGAGAGGAGGGAGAGGGTCAGTTCAATGTACGGACACTCATCATAGTCAGCTTTTGTCGCAAAAACAACAAAGGGAGGAGGCAGAATATCTGGATCTGAGACAGGAGATGGAGAGATTGAATGTAAATTTGAGGTTTAATGAAATGGAAGGCGATAAAGGGGGTAAGAAAGGAGGCACTGTAGGTTGCAGTAGTAGAGGACAAGATAGAGAGGTCGTTAGTGGGATGAGACGGGAAAAATGGGGACCCATAGGATCGGGGATTCCCAGAGAGACAAAATTTCCTTCTGTAGATGAGACAAAAGAGAAGGAAACAGAAAAAGTGTTGTCACAGTCATCTTCGGATTCTGGGAAACAGACAAAAGAGGGAGAATTGATACAGGACAGAAGGCCCACCACTTATATCGGCCCCAATGTCCACGTCAGGTACATGAGTTAAAAAAGGAAAACGTTGTTGTTGTTTTATCTCTATCAGCGGTTCTGCTATTCGTATTAAAAGCCTGAATATGAAATTAGCAAGGGTTCAAAATTTACGCTGAACCATACTACAGTATTCTCTTGAATGCGAGAAGGAAGAATATCACTATTCTCATAAATTTTAGTTCACAAATCAATTTATATCGATCATAAAGTATTGTGGAATGATATTGCGATAGTGCATGTTTTCAACTTTCTGACGCTTTCTCACCGGAAATAATGTCGATCGCATGGATTTCACGTCACCTCAAGGATGTAAGCAACCTGATTTGTATATGCACCTTAATTACGGTGATCATACACTTGTTACTGGTATTGTTATTGTGAGCAATTCAGTGGTAAAGCCATATTATTAAAGATTGGTCCTGAACACTCCCATCTCTCTTTTTCACTTACCTCCATTTTCTGCAATCTCGTAACAGTTTTATCCACTTCTGAAAAAGCTTTGGATGGAGCTGGGATCGTAAAACTGACTCTGGTGTCCTTTACTTGCAGATTCCTGAATTCCTGTTTATATCTGCTTTGGGTCCCTTTTTTTGGATACAAATGCAGGTATTGCCAGCAGGTGATCAGCACGGAACTGAACCGTGTAACGGTGGACCTCCTCAAAGAACTGCTCCGTTTTCAGGAAAGGGCTCAGGCTAGAGATCCTTTGAAGGTGAGTTCCTTTTTGGGGGAGTTTTTCTGGAGTTTTCACTGTTCCTTAGTGGTGTAGGTATGTGCTGTGAATTGTATCAGTGGTTATGAATGGGTTTTTAAAGACAAGGGTAGTTTCCCTGCTGTAGAAGGCCTGGTTCATTTGGAGCTTTATTGTTATCCCAAGCCAAGAAGATATTTCCCTTTGTTTATCGCCATCTTTTACCCACAAAATAGCCCTTACCTTGTCCTTTCTGTGTCATTATCACCGCAAGGACTCTGTTTCTTCTCAGGTTGTATTCTATTTGGAAGGTTGTATGTAAAGAATTTTGTCTTTTGTCATCTTTCTTGTCTTTCACGGGAATCTAGGCGAAAAAGAAGAGGCGTCTGGTGGTGGGGCTGAGAGAGGTGCTGAGAGCCGTGAGAAGCAAAAGAGCCAAAACCATTCTGGTGGCCCCAAACATAGAGGAGAGCACAGCAGAAGGTGAGGATTCCGTTTGTTATTACTTCAAATTATTGTTATCACAAAAAATAAAATAACGGAATAGCATGTGGCCATGTCAACCAACTCATCCCGTCTATTGATTATGATTTTGCTAACACTGATTATTCATTTGCTTTAACAGTGATGAACAGTTTTCTGTATAGATGCTATAGTGGCAAAGAATCCTGGGGATCTGATTTCGTCCCCATTGGAACCATCTGGGACTCAATGTCAGAACGCATAGTTCCAATATCGCTTTATTCTTCCATGAAAGCCACAAAAAGCCACGCAGTAGACATTTTCTTCACTTCATTAGTAGTGTGGATCCCATTAACGGCAGTTCTTGGTTTAGGGACATTTGTCACAGCTCTAAACATATTTTTTGGACCTTTCAGACGTAGGTAGCATGGTCAAAATTCTTTCCAATAGATCCTAATATGCATCATCGCTACACCTCTCACCACCGTTAGTTCTGATTTTGTGAGCAAAGCTTGTATTTCTGTTTTTCGATAACCACCGTTGTTGGAATGGGATTTCACAAATTGTTTGTCCTACAGAATAAGCCTTGTCTTATTTTAAACTGATTTGCATGTTTTGCACCAAGATCACCTAAAAAAATCATTGTTTACTTTGTCTGCAATATCTAGTGTAGGGAGTGTGGACTTACAACAATTAGTGTGAGTAAGGATAACTGTGGGGTCTGGACTGAAAGGTTGATTCAAAAAAAGAAAGGGTCTAATGAAGACTTATTGTTTATCAACAGAAGTCCAGTTTGTTTTTTGCAGGAACATTGAAAAACGAGGGGAAACTGTTGACATTTAGGTGTAATTAAAGTGAATATGGGATTACTGTGGGCTTCGGTTTTCCCTCTCTTGGGCCATATACTGTGGACCCTGCTTGTGTCTTATGTATGTTTGTTTTTGCAAGTGATTGCAGGTGGAAAATGTTCTATGGTCAACACTAGACTTTGTGCTGTTGTCGAAAAATGGGAAACATTTGAGCATTTTACATGTGAATAATGGTGAATGACATGCAATACATTTTATTCAATTTTCTTTGTTTTGTTCTTTCGTTTTTTTCTTGCCCGGTCCATTTCTTTTTACCTTTTCAACAGGAGGTTTGGACTCCACTCTTCAGAGCCTTTTGGATTTGGCTGCGGCCAATGAGATGGAAGTTGTGTTTGCTCTCACTAGAAGCCGAATAGCACAGGTGAGGGGATTTGTCCATACCTGTCTTCTTTTGTCCCATCTACTCTTTCCTTTCTTGTTTGGTGACTTTCTGACCCTCAAGCCATCTTTTCTCTTTTGCCCTTCTTTTGTCCTTTTGCCTGACTGCATTTTCTCGCTTTAATCTTAACTTCCTTCAGAATCCTAATGGTCTCATCGTCTCAATTATGAACTTTTGTTACTTGTCAACATTTTAACAGTCTGTTAGGTCTTCATTTTCTTAACTAAAACCGTACTCGCTATATCACCTTTCTTAAAGGATCAATTCCTTCTGGTGCGAATCATTCATAACATCGGTGAATGTACTATTTTCCTTAAAAATGACTACAATAATTCACACAGCTTAATAATGATGGAATGTTATTCCTGACTATGTCAGCTATGTATGAACTTAACCTCATTATTTGTCTTAACTGTCGTACCCGCCTTAACTGTCCTTATCAACCCTACAACTGGCCTGTAATATGGACCTTGCGTATCTGACTTGTTCTCTGTATTGTCCATAAGCTTACTTCATTGTCAAAATCAACGTAAGTGTTGTAATTGCTTCAAACTTCCTTGTTTACCAGCACTACACCATGAATCGCTATTAGCGTTTATTATGCTAATTCGGCGCCCCCAAATTTTGACCATCGAACCTAACATAGAATTTATAACTCTAATTGTTTTTTTACGTTAATACAGGTACTGTTTAATTAGCGTTAATAGTTTGAACAGTTTGAACAGTCTAATTTGAACAGTTT
Source organism: Zygnema cylindricum (assembly GCA_037447655.1). NCBI lineage: Eukaryota > Viridiplantae > Streptophyta > Zygnematophyceae > Zygnematales > Zygnemataceae > Zygnema > Zygnema cylindricum. Next base: position 333,012 of record JBBHKE010001106.1, on the reverse strand, counting down.
TTAAATAGTGTAGTGTATGAAATGTGTCAATCTGTATTAAGATTGGTCGTTATTTCGTACAGCCGTACAGAAAGAGCAGATAAAGGCGTCGACACGCGAAAGTGAGTGCGTCGACACGGAAAAGTGCGCTCAGATTTGATTCCCAGTCATAAAGACGGGGGGAAATCACTCCAACCTGTTCTCACATGTTCAAACGTCAACTATGTGAAGACAGGCTATCCTGGTTACACTATGGAGAAAATGTACCCGTATTAGAGTTTTGCATAAATTAGAGTTATTTTTTTCTCGGCGAAAGGCCTTGAACCCAAATTGGAGTTAAGAACACTACTTGTTTTTTACACTTATTATTTTTTAACGCTAATAGCGATTCACGGTGTAGTGGTTGGTATTCCAGGCCTTTGGTCGTAGAACGCTGTCTGAATAGTCTCAAGAGGCCTACCTGTTTAAACTGACGTAATTGTCGACTGAATAAGTAAACTGCTTTGATTTAACCAGCCCACTTAGTGTTTGTCATTGCAGTCTTTTGACCACACGAGCATTGAATATTTGCAAGAAGCCTTGCAGATTGGGAAAGATAAGACTTACAAGTGTGGCGCAAATATAAGCAAATATCTTTTGAAGCAAATATTAGTTATGGCCGTGACTAACATAACTGCTAAACCTGTGGCATCTGTCGTAACTGCTGTAATTCTCATAACTGTTCCTTTTGCCATTCATAACTGCTGTAGCTGTTGTGATTAGTAATAGGGATGGCCGGTTTATTGTGCCGTTCCCTTTATTACTTCTAGGCGTTTGGCCGGCGGGTCTTAATGAGCAACCTAATTCAGTGTAGTTAATTAGATACCGTGTTAAAACTATTCGCTAACCCTAATAGCGACGTTTTTCTTACTTTTAGGCGTTTGGGAGGCGTGTCCGCATGAGCACTGTGGCCATTTGTGACTTCGACGGCGCCAACGACCTCCACCGCCAAATGCTCAGACTGGCGGAGGAGGGGAGGAGGCAGTGGAGGGAACTGCACGGCGAGAAAGAGGGTGAGAGAGGGCAGAGAGAGGGAGGGAGAGGGCAGAAAGAGGGGGAGAAAGGGGAAATTCCGGTGGAGGAAAAGGAGAGAGAGGGCAAAAGAGTGGGGGAGAGCGAAGGGAAGAGAGAAGGGGAGAGGGAGGAATTGGGGAAGGAGAGAGGGAAGGAGAGGGAAAGGGAGGGAATAAGGGAAGGGAAGAGAATTATGGCATCGGAGAAGGGAAATGAGCCTTAAGTTCAAGTGTGAAATGATCGTTAAGTTCCTCTGTGAAGTTGTTCTGTCCTCAGGTTTTTGTAGAATGTAGTTGTTGTATGTCGAGTGTACATATGATGGTTATGTAAAACAAAAGGAAATCCTCGGAGCCTTGTGTTTTGCAATTAAATGCAAGGGTAGTTTCCTGAGGTTAGGACCTCTTGTGAATTTTTAGTGTTAGTTTTTTCTAGGTTGTTTTAAGTTTTTTGTGCACTCCTCTTAGGATAGCCCGTATAGGAAAAGATGGTCAGTAGAATGTCATGGTTTTTCCATATAAACGTTTATTCATTGTATAAGGCAATTGAAACTTGAAGAAGTCATCATTTAGGCAAGTTGAACATTTTTTTTTTATTTATAGCCCTTTGCTGCATCAGACAACTCGTTAAGGTTTGACATTAATTAATTTCTGGACCGTTAAAAAGAAGAAGAATAGGACGGAAAAATAGAGGTGATGGTAAAATGTTTGGCAAGATGACAGTGGAATATGGCGATGTTTTCACTGTCTAGGAAAATGAGGCAACTCCAAGGTTCATGTGAACGTTTCTTTCGATTTAATTTGAGACTCGCTTTGAGGTGAAAAACTACTGAAGGAAATTTCAGACTATTTTATTTTAGCTCTATTTTGAAGTTAGGGTCTGATTCATCCGTATGTCTGTACTTATGTTATACATCGATCATGTCCAGTGCAAACATGGAGGAGCTAGTATTCAGTTATTCCTAATGATGGTGAATCAGTGCATAGACATATATCGAAATGTTGGGATGTTGTGAAACTACTGTTAAATAATGTTTTGGTTGTCTTTTGTATGACTTGTGTATATGATGTTCGACACTATTTGATGCAGTTAAATAGTGTTATAGTGACCATGTGCACTTGAGTGTAACTTGGTACGTCATCTATGATGGGACATTTTTTACATATTGATTATGAATGGGTATTCTGGCCAGAAGACCCGCCCTAGCTAAAATATGTGCTTGCGCCCCAGGATTATCAAAAACATATGGTGTTGTGTATGCAAACTTCAAAAATGTAGTATTCTCTTGTAGCGCGGAAGGCCAATTCAACGTGTGAGGAATAATATAAGGTCAGCCTTAAAAAACTGCAGTGTTAACTGCAACTGAAATGAGAAAACAAGAGTCAAATCAGAAGCAGCCGAGTCATCGACGGGTGAAAGTAGTATAAAGAAGTGGGACACGGCGATGCTCCTGGAAGTTGTATGTCTTGATGCAAGGTTGACACTGTGGATATTCATCTGCAAACTAGGGTTTTCTGACGTTCTGTATCAGCTCTTTGGTAACGCAATATGTTGAAGGACAATAGGTATCAGATTTGCCAAAAGGGCTCAGTGCGTCAGATTGTGACGTTAATTCTTATCGATGGCCGATTTATTATATATGCACCGTGAATCGTAATTAGTGTTAATAATTTTGTCGCCACTCAAAACATCTTTTCTCTGTACATATTTGTCCAATTCTCATTTTAAGACCGCCATTTGTAAGCTGAGAATGTTGCCTTTCAATCGCAACCGTCAAGTCCACAATCCGACTTGTGTGTATGGAGAAAATATGTTTTAAGAGGCGAAAAAAATATTAATGCTAATTACGATTCACGGTGTAGTGTAAATTAGCCAAAACTAGGTACAGCATGCTAACTGTAGACTGGATACCAACAGAAGATTTTGTGCTGCAACACGGTTATATATGGAGTTTGTGTTGTGTTGTGGCGATATTATGTAATTTTAAAAACAAAACTTGAAACCGTAACAAATATTGACCAAACAGCCAGCCATTTTTTTATGAAATTAAAGCCAAATGACGTGGGTGTGTAACAAAATCAAAACCAAAATAATAAAAAAAATAGTTATGTTTCCGTAGTTTATCCATAGGTTTATGAACTAAACTTATTAGGCATGTTCCCTAGTGTACATGTTGACTGCACAGTTAAACTTTTTCAGACTGTTGTCTCGGCTCAAGTACGACAGATTAACAAACGTGGCAAATTTAGTCGTGTTCGTTTACCTTATCCATTGACTAATTTGTCAATTTCCTTTAACCGGATCGCCTTCTCTTGACTTGTCTATAGACTAATTCATCAAGAGTACTCGCGACACACAAGTATGTAACCGATTAAACCTCAACTAAAGTTAGACGACTTCTCTCCATCAGTAAAACTGGCGATATCGGTTTCGTGCCGTAGCGGATCAAATCGGCACAACGTATCGGCATATCGGGCTATATAAAAGTTTAGAATTTCTTAGGCATATCGGCATAGATGGTCAAATCGCATATTACGCACGAAACGAATGCGCGAATAATACGTACGATTCGCATCTATTGATTTTTGAAAACCGTTAATATGCGTACCCGACTATGTACCCGTACATTTCCGTACATTTTTCGTCCTTGGAATTTTCAAAATTCAAATTTAAAATTTTCAATACAGTTAAAAAACTAAAGTGAAAAAACCAGCGACGGGGCAACCTCGGCGCTGAACCACAAACCAGCAACCAGACTGCCGCGTCGCTGGTTGCTGAACCAGCGACGCGGCGGTCTCACCGCTGAACTAGCAACCAGCGACCAGGCTGCCTCATAGTTGGTTCAGCATGGCCCTACATAACATGTCAACAATTAAAAAATAAACATTCACGTTTAAGCAAAAAAAATCCTTGTATTACATTGAATAATTTTACTGCACACCAATAATGAAAAAGGACAAGTTTGCATTGAAGTAAAAAAATACCATCTTTGTATTTATTTGACGGATATGGTTTAGTTTTCACACTAAATTTAACTCAACTCATGGAATAGACAAATTTGCGCGCAAATGGTGCAATGTCTCTTTTTGGAAAATTCCGTACATTTTTCCCCACAGCGAAAACTAAACGAAATTAACGAAATGTATGAAACAAACGAACAATACGTAAAAAAACGGGAAAAAGGAAAAATTCGCTCTAATTGTACAACTATGCATATCGGCCTGAAATTTGCATCCTCGCATCGGGTATCGGGAGATCTCATACGATACGTTTGATTATAGATTTATATAATACGACAAATATTTATTTAAGGTGATCGTTATTATTATAACGACGTCATAACAAATAATGTGAGGCTATAAAGCTGGCCACGCTGCACATAATGGTACGTAAGGCGCATTTACGTTCGAGGCGTTAAACAGGTCTCGGGACTTGAATGGCACATGTGCACGCTATTGTAACGCATCGTATCCGTACCGTCCAAGCGGAAACGCCAAGATAGGAGTGACTTTTTCAGCGAAGATACAACTTGTGGTCTGCCACGTGTTGAGGATAGTGGCAGCCGGCGTGCGGCGCCGTCTGCGACACTCGTGACGCCCACTCGACTGCCAGCCGCGCGATACTTTGGTTGGCCGGCGCAGATCCCGCGGCTGAATAGCCGGAGCCACTTACGCATGCTGGCGCGGCAGAGTCAGCATCTGTACGGACTCGTGCTGATTTGTCGTCATCACTGGGACACTGCAGCCATCGATGTGGCCGAGTCCTAGATGGACGTCAGACAGAAAAGAGAAATCTTTTCCGTATCTCCTAGTGACGTAAGGTCAGCTGGAGCGGGTGGGAGTGGTGTGCACGGAAGCTTCACAAAAGAGTTGCTGTACCGTTATAATCTTACGGAATATGGGTTACGCGTCAGTGGAACGTAATAGTTGCGTGATGGCCACGTCATTTTATCTGCTTGTTGACGCAGTTTTTACGGCCGTCACGTCATAGCATCTGCTGACTGGCCACGTGGCTCGTCTGAAAATAACGAAGCGTGCGTAGAAAGTCGCGCGGCATGAGTTGTGACGCGCGACAAGCGTAGGTGAATCTTTGTCGTTTAGGAAATGGTCGATTTCAGGACGTTCAGGGATTGCTATCGCTTTTCTGTACGGACCTGTAGTTTGCAAGGAAACGTGTTCTCTTAAGTGTACTGACCAATCAGACGGCTTGACTGTCCTATATAAATGCAAAAATAGTGTCGCTGTGCTAGTGAGACAAAGGAAAATAAATAATAGATCCACTATCCCGGTATCTAAAATATTTAATGGTGGTCAACAATATTACATGTCAATCATGCGGCGTACGTAGATGACGTAAGCATCGTGAATTTGGAGATCAAATCTTCTCCTCGTCTATCCCTGTTTTAAAGATTGGATTGTTAGCCGTTGCATCGCCGTCAATTTTCTTCCGATATGGGGAGGAGATTCAATGCACGGAAGTCATGCGAGCGATCTGATACCGTATATTGTTGTACGGATAAACGAATCCAGCTACATATCCGAATTCGAACTTCAAAACAGAACCAAAATGTATTTAACTGTTTTTCTTTTCGAATGCTCTCGCCTTCGGCCTCAAACAAGCAGAAGAAAACAAATGAAAAACGCTGTTTGAGCTTTAACGTGTACGGATGTCCAAATGTGCACAAATTAGGTGAGTCCATGCTTCTATCCAGTCAAATGGTACAGTACACCGTCAATCGCTATTAGAGTTATATAATCTAATAGCGATTGACGGTGTACTGTACCTCTGAGCTGCCGGCCAGTCCAAAAAGTCTGGTCAAGTGTTTTCCGTACGTTCAGACACGTCATGCGTTCTGTGCGGAATAATCCACTAGACTCTCAGTTTAAAGTACAGACTAGGTTTCTTAAATTTTGGCAGGCGGTGTGGACCGTGTGGACATAAGGACACAGGTTCAAAAAACGAGTTAGTCCCACACTTTGCAAAGTACTGCCCGGGTACCTTGCGATTTTAGGGTCATAGGGTTATTGGTTGTGTTTTTTTTTTAATAAAAAAAAACACGAATGAGAAAAAAACCCTAAACATATTTATACACACGACGTCCGCGCGGCGCGGCGCGTCGTAAAACGAAATGAGTGTGGACGTCGAGAGTAAAAGTCTCACACGTTGTCCGTAGCGCGAAAATCGTAAGGTTCAGTTCGGTTCGCCTGTTGACGGTCACGTCCATGCTGAAAAAATCAGCACGGCGCGATGCACGGTAGCTGACCATATTGAAAATCTGTACTTTTTGGCTTTCACCAATTGACAGATTCTCTACGAGCGACAGTGGTACTGTACCGTACAGTACCGCGAATCGTTACCATTACAACCACGCAAAACATCAAATAGGACATGACAAAGCCAATCAAAACTCAAATCACTCAACGGCTCACGATCTTACACAAAAACAATCGACGATCAACTATCGTTGTCACCAGAGACGCCAATCAAAACTCAAAACATTCAACAGCTCAAGATCTTACACAAAAAAATTGACGATCAATTATCGTTGTCACCAAAGACGAATGGGACTACAATGCTTTGCCCTTTTAGAAAAAGGGCAAAGCAAAAAGTTTTTTGTTGACAATTTTTGAGCGTATTTTGTAGTGTTGTGTATCAGTAAAAAAATTATCGCAATAACACCGATACCGATAGTTATCGGTTATCGAACGATCAGAGGTCCCGATATATCGGTATGAGACCAACAAATTCCATATCGGCGATAACTTAACAAAAAATATAGTATGCATACAATAGTTATTTACAACATATTGTGTTCCGTTGCTGTTCAACTGCGATTTCTTCCAGACAGCGCAGCACATAAACGTTGGCCAGTTAAGTGAACAGTAATTTTACGGCAATTTACGGGATTGTATCGACAAACTGGTGAACATGGAACGGAAAAAAGACGGTGCCTCGTTTTTATTAGATCCGTACCAAAATTGTACAGATCTCATGGCGGCTACTGTACTTTCTGTGCTTGTACAATTGTACAATATAGTGATCTGATTGGTAGACACCTCAGTAGATAGGGGTCGTGAGTAGGACGCGTATGGGGAATAACACGTACAGTTGAGTGTACTGGCCGTACATTTATCTGTATGTTCCGTACATATATCGCCGATAGTTATTGATATCGGTGTTATCGCCGATAATAACCGATAGATATCGGTTATTTATCGGCGATAACACCGATAACGATATATCGTACCAATATATCGATTATCGACTACCCGAAAAAATGCCCATATCGGTTATCGACAAATCCTTACCGATACACAACACTACACCTTGAATCGTTATTAGATTTATGTACTCTATATCGGCGCCCCAAAATTTTGACATTGATACCTTAAATAAAATAAATTATACTATTTAAGGACGTGGACCATAATCTGCCACGTTTTCCGGCACTAAATTAGCATCAATGACACTAATTAAATTTTGACACTAATAATTTATTTAGTCTAATAATGATTCATGGTGTAGTATTTTGATGGCAATTAGAGTGAGAAAGGACGAAAAAACAAAATTGGGAAACCATGTCGAAATGTTTTGGAATTAGTGACGTCGACGCTATCATAATTGAATGACGTTAAAATGTCACAAACCCTAACCATCTATAATGTCACAAGAAACTAGACGCCTTACAACCGTCGCTATTTTATAAACGTCATCAATTGTCGCGAGTTTTGTAATCGTCTATAACCGTCATAAATTACACCCACGTCTACATCCGTCACATTTTAAAGTAACGATTTTATTACCTTAGGGCACTTTCCCATGTGCTAAAGTTACAGTTATTTTGTGTCGTTTTCTTCTATAACTTGGAAAAAAACGAAAAAATCTGCAGTCGTACCAAAAAATTGAAATTACCACCGTACAAGTTGCGTTACCTTAAAACTTTACATGTACTGCAGTTTGTTGTCTAGCGCGATGCATTTTGTCGTCTAACGCGTTTCGACCCACTTTCGCGTCCTTTCAGCTCATCTTCAAACTTTATAAAAAATCACCTCGCGAGGTGATTTTAAATATAGTTCCATGAGGTGAGCGAATAGGCAGATGCTGTCGCACCTGTTTGAAGTTTTCGACAATTTTTGTGCGCGGATTACCAAAAAAAAAACCCACTTCACGTTCACAACCTGTGCATAACTTTTTTTCGGTGCGTTTTTTTTCCGTACAGGGGCCGTGGAGGGGTCTCGACCAATGGACGCCATTTCGCCATGAAGGCGCCTCTCTCTCTCTCTCCCTCTCCCATTACCGCGTCTATATCACAATTCTTACAACGAAAAACGTCTATAATGGTATCAAATGAAAGATCTATGAAAATGGTTTCTTTTGACTATCTTTGGGCGTATTTTGATAGCAAGTAAAGTGAGAAAAGACAAAATAATACAATCAGAAAATCATGGCGGAAATTTTTAGAATTTGTGACGTCGGCGCTGTCATAGTTGAGCGTGACCCGCGTGGCCTCACAATTTCACAAACCCTAAAACATTTGCAATGCCTCCACGTCGACAATGTGGCGTAAATACATTGCGAAGTGATAGAAACTGTACAGCGTGTGGGTGGACGTCTGAAATTGAAGCCGAGTGGAAGTTTCGCAACATTTTGTGTACCGTTTATGTGTCACGTGTTTCGTACACGTCTACGCTTGTCACTTTTTGAAGTAACAAGTTATTTGCGCTTACATCGAATGCTCTGAAATCTGTACGGAGAATCTTCGCTAGAAACAAAGTTACAAGATTAAAGTTTCGGTTACATGGGAAAGTGCCCTTATAGCGATGCACGGTATATTGTACTTCGTCTCAAGCCTATGCTGCCTGTTGTCGTTTTTCGGCTTTCTTTTTCAGTATACACCGCCGAATTTAGCGTACAAGTAGTCAAAAGAAAGGATTTTCCAAGAGAAAGTATAAAATAAAGCTCTTTCAGTTTTCTTATTTTACACTAAATCCAGGCCTGTCACATTCGGCCGCCTTTCTGTTTTCGTTTTTTGGTTTCCTCGCACCTAATTTTCATCCCTACACTCTAACATATATATGGTTTTCCTACGACCGAATGCCTCATATTACTTTCACTATCTCGCTCGCGCTAGACTCGCTCTCATTAAATTCAATGTTCTTTCTTATTTTTTCAATTTTGGGTCCTTTTCCTTTTTTAATTGTCACTCGCTTTCCCATCAAGGTACTCCACCGTCATCTTTTTCTTTTCCCCGTTCCGGACACTTCTTTTTTCCCAAAAAATCATTTTTCTTAAAAATTCCTTTTTCTTGCAAACTGTAAAGTATTTCTTAAAAATTCCTTTTTCTTGCAAACTGTAAAGTATTTCTTAAAAATTCCTTTTTCTTGCAAACTGTAAAGTATTTCTTAAAAATTCCTTTTTCTTGCAAACTGTAAAGTATTTCTTAAAAATTCCTTTTTCTTGCAAACTGTAAAGTATTTCTTAAAAATCCTTTTTCTTGCAAACTGTAAAGTATTTCTTAAAAATTCCTTTTTCTTGCAAACTGTAAAGTATTTCTTAAAAATTCCTTTTTCTTGCAAACTGTAAAGTATTTCTAAAAAATTCCTTTTTCTTGCAAACTGTAAAGTATTTCTTAAAAATTCCTTTTTCTTGCAAACTGTAAAGTATTTCTTAAAAATTCCTTTTTCTTGCAAACTGTAAAGTATTTCTTAAAAATTCCTTTTTCTTGCAAACTGTAAAGTATTTCTTAAAAATTCCTTTTTCTTGCAAACTGTAAAGTATTTCTTAAAAATTCCTTTTTCTTGCAAACTGTAAAGTATTTCTTAAAAATTCCTTTTTCTTGCAAACTGTAAACTATTTCTTAAAAATTCCTTTTTCTTGCAAACTGTAAACTATTTCTTAAAAATTCCTTTTTCTTGCAAACTGTAAAGTATTTCTTAAAAATTCCTTTTTCTTGCAAACTGTAAAGTATTTCTAAAAAATTCCTTTTTCTTGCAAACTGTAAAGTATTTCTTAAAAATTCCTTTTTCTTGCAAACTGTAAAGTATTTCTTAAAAATTCCTTTTTCTTGCAAACTGTAAAGTATTTCTTAAAAATTCCTTTTTCTTGCAAACTGTAAAGTATTTCTAAAAAATTCCTTTTTCTTGCAAACTGTAAAGTATTTCTTAAAAATTCCTTTTTCTTGCAAACTGTAAAGTATTTCTTAAAAATTCCTTTTTCTTGCAAACTGTAAAGTATTTCTAAAAAATTCCTTTTTCTTGCAAACTGTAAACTATTTCTTAAAAATTCCTTTTTCTTGCAAACTGTAAACTATTTCTTAAAAATTCCTTTTTCTTGCAAACTGTAAACTATTTCTTAAAAATTCCTTTTTCTTGCAAACTGTAAACTATTTCTAAAAAATTCCTTTTTCTTGCAAACTGTAAAGTATTTCTTAAAAATTCCTTTTTCTTGCAAACTGTAAACTATTTCTTAAAAATTCCTTTTTCTTGCAAACTGTAAAGTATTTCTAAAAAATTCCTTTTTCTTGCAAACTGTAAAGTATTTCTTAAAAATTCCTTTTTCTTGCAAACTGTAAACTATTTCTTAAAAATTCCTTTTTCTTGCAAACTGTAAAGTATTTCTTTTGCCATTCTTCGGCCTCTAATTGTGGACTGATTGTTGGCCATCATGGTGGCAAACATTTTTGTGGGAGTTTCCATTTTTCAACCCTACCGTGCGCCCGACACCCGATGAGTGTAAAACACCATAGTAGCTTCACTGTCACGCAAGTAGTGTACAAAAAAAAAGAAAAAAAACAGAAAACAATCCCCAACACCAAAAAAAAAAAAAAAAAAAAAAACCAACACAAATTGATTCTAATTTAGTACCTGAGACGTGGCAGATTATGGTCCACGTACTTAAATAGCGTTATTAATTCTATTTCAGGTTTTGAGGTCAAAATTTAGGGGCACCGAATTAGCGTTATATATTCTAATAGCGATTGGCGGTGTAGTGTACAAAAAAAAAAAAAAAACAGACACCAATCCCCACCACAAAAAAAAAAAAAATATAAGAAAAAAAACAACACAACAAGTTAGAGTACCCAAAAAAGAAACAAACAAAAACACAAACAAAGAAAAAAAAAAAGTAGCAAACTAGGGTTTTTGAATTGGGGTTTCCACGTTCATTTGGGGAGTCTTTAATTTTGCAGCGTCTGGCAAGCCAATTATCCTTCAATTGGTTTTAAGAAAATCTAGTCAAGTTCTCGCGTGAGTTTGTCTTTCGGTTGGGTACCTTCAATCACACCTCTCCCTGTGACCCCTAAAAAACGGCGGGCGTCACGATCCCTGTTCCCATCATCTCCCACAAGTTTCCGAATGTGCCTCTCTTTCTTAGGGTCATCTTAACGTCTTGTGTCCGCTCCTCAACTAACTACTGCCGCCCCCACACCTAAGCCCTCTCCTCAACCCTCAACCCTCAAACACCGACGCTCCTCCCAACCTCATGCCCTCTCTTCAACCTATGAAGCACAATCCCCTCTCTATTTTTACACCGCGTTATTGTCCTCTCATCGTCGACTGTCGTCCAACACTCTGTCATTGGCCCCAATCCCAAACTCTCTCATTCCACAACCAATATTGGTCACATGTTCAACTACTTCCCCTCTAGCCCCTCCTACCTTGGTTCCCTCACCCCCCCTCCACCCCATAAACCTCCCATCACCTAACCTGTTGAATCTTTCTCTCAAGTTCGCCCTTCTACCACTCAACCTTCAAGCAACCCAACACCTCAACCTCCTCCAATTATCTAGCCTTTGTCAAGTGCTTCGACTTCTTGGGCTCCTTGTTTAGGTTGTAAAAAGCTTTACAATGCTGGTGCTGGTTTAGCGAGATATATGAGAGCGTGTCCAAGTGCTTTTTCGGCCTTTCACATTCCCAAGGCGTGCCTCCTCTTAACAACCACCCATTCATGATTGCGAGTCCATTTGTAACTTTAACCTGGTAAGTTGTTACCATCTCGGTTACCCCCAACCTCCGTTTTACTTTCACATTCCTCCTCATTTCCATTAAATCGTCTAAACACCTCTTCGGTTCTAGCTTGGGCTTCTAGCTAACAAAGTCAATAATCAAGCGGCTTGACACCTATTTCTCATGTTTCCGCTCTAGGTTTTGTTCTTACCTTCCTGTAGGGGTGGTCGTGCGGCACGAGAAACACGTTATAGATGTCAACGATTCTTGGGTGGGGATTGAGAATCTCTTCAACAATAGCATACAAATAGAGTCAACTCTTTTTTTGTTACCCCTCTTCACCGTCAAGCACCATTTCTTACGTATACAACCCGCATGCGTCATGACGTGCACCTTAGGTACTGTGGCGAACTCCATCGTGCAGCTTCAACAGCTTGGGCCTTACGCTTTTTCACACCATCGCCAACCACGGAGTCAACTATTGAGGCCGTATGATCAAATATACCATGTCGGACAAACTGATGCAAAACCTCAAAGAGAGGATTATGAAAATCCGACAGGGAGGAAAGAAAAGAAGATTTAGGGTGTAGAGTGCACGCCAAGTACTGGAGAAGTCTTGAAGTACTAAAGGTACTAAAAGGTCTCTTTGGAGAAGTCTTGAAGTACTAAAAGGTACTTAAAGGTCACCTTGACCAAGGACTAAGTGCAAAGTGCCAACATCTCCCAATGGGCCACCAATGGAATAGAGGAGAGAGTTCGATGTGGGGCAAAAAGTGTGAATATAAGGAAAAAGTTGGTTGATGGGAAAAGGGGCATGTCCAATCTCGTGAAAGATAGACCTACTTTCAACAGTGTTAAAAGCATAAGCAATGTTGACTTGGAGACCCACCGAATTCGGATGGAAGTCCGTTGTCTCACGTAAACCACGGACGATTGCCTCATAACCTCCCTGCGTCACGGAACCAAACTGATGTGGGGAAAAATTATCGTTGAAAATACCTTGAAGTTGTTAACACGTCGATCGTGCCACAAGGCGATAGAAGACCTCCCCCACAGCGGTAAGTCGAACACAAGCGGCAAGCTTTGAGACGACAACAAGGCGAATTGCGGTGGCGCATTTACTCGTGCCAATTGAGAAGCCACCTTAAACAACAAATCAAAACCTTCCGATGGACTTTGCGAAGGAAAAATATTTCGCAAAATGTCGTATACCATTGCACAAGGTCCTTCGACCAAGAGATGAGGCAATTTGACCAAAGCTTTCACAAAGGTATCCTTGTCAAGCTCCAAAAAGTTAAGAGAATTGTATGATTGAATAAAGGGCAGAAGTCCATAGGTGCGACTGGGGCAAAAGGCTCAAAGGGCCTCAACAATTGATTTCGTAGTTGGTGATGGTACGAAAAGGCATATTGTTCTAGCAACCCGAGAGATTTCACCACAACGCCCAAGGTGCACCGCACGGCGCATGCAGGCTGTAGAGGAAAGAAGTGGAGCTTGACGGCGAGGACGAGTCGTAGAAAATGAGATGACTCTGTGTGTATTCTCTTATTATAGATATTCTCAATTCCCACGCAAGAATCGTTGACATATATAACGTGTTTCCCGTGCCCCACTAACACCCCACAAGAAGGAAAGACCAAAACCGAAAGCACAAACAAGATGAAGAGGTGCCAAGCCCCCTGATTATTGACGTCGTCAGCTAGAAGCCCGTGTGGGAACCAAAAAGCTGCTTTGACGACTTTTCAGAGATGAGGTGGAATGCGAGAGTAAAGTCGAGGTCGAGGGTAACTGAGATCGTAAAAAACCTACACGTTAACGTTACGAATTGTACTTCCAATCGCTATGAGAGAGGTGTCGCTGAAAGGGGGGGGTTCTTAAGAGGAGGCTCGTCTTAGAAATGTGAAAAAGACGGTTGCTAAACCGACATTGGCAACAGAAAAGCTGGCAAGGCCGGAAGTTCTCTGTCCTTTTCGTCTTTTAGTATGATGTTTTACCGCAGTATTGAGACCTATTCAAAATCAAATAGTTCATATGCTACCCCGGTTTATGTTCATTTCAATGTGAAGTAATTATTAAAATACCATATTGTGGAAATGAACGAGCTAGGTCAAAGTTTGTCGAGAAACGAGAGAGCAGCGATCATTGTATAGACGGTAGAAATTCAACGTTTTACTTTCTCAGTAAATATGTGACACGTGATACTCTAAAAAGTGGTTCATCCTTGGTCAAAATCCTAAAGTCATAAAGAATATCAAGATTTTTGTTTCTTCGTCTTAAAAGTAAGAGGGTTGCCATATACTTTAAATCAAATATCCTAAACCAAATATTCTGAATCGAATATTCTAAAAACTGCAAAATACATCAATTACCAGAAAACGCAAAAAATATAAACCTGGTATCAGTTAATTGAGTCAAGGGATTTACAACACATTGTGTTTATATTCACTAATTTTTTGCTTTTCTTTTCTTTTTTATTTTGTTATTTATTTTGTTATTTCGTTTATATTCACTCAAATGGTTTACAAAAAAATATTTTTAATAGATCTTATTATTATTTTTCTTCGAAAAGGGAATAAAACACCAAGCATTATCAACAATATCCACTTTCACTTTATCATCTTTCTGTACAAAAAAGTACACTCCCTTAAAAATTATCCTTCCCCAAGAAACTTCCAAAACGTTATTTCGGTTTATCTCATTCGAGAATAATGACATTTAATCTTAGTTAGAAATCAATGACATATTCACAGTTTATTGTATTTTATTTTATTTTTATCACAAGAATCACACTCTCTATTTTCCAACGGCTCACCTCATTCCACGTGTAAGAAATGCACCCATCCAATATCCTAAAAAACCCTAAAAATCCTAGAAACCCTACAAACCCTAAAAATCCGAAAAACCCTAGAATTCCTAAAAAAACCGAAACAAATCCTACAGCAACCCTAAAATAGTCCGAAAAAATGCTAAAAAGGGTCGTACCAAGATCACCGCCAAAAAAGATGAAAAAAATTCCGAAAGTAACCTCCACACAGTGTAGATAAGCCCTTAAGTATCAAACGTCTCAGGTGCGGAAAAACATATATTTTGGACGTTTTCTATTCGAAAATTAATAGCTTGATTTAAATTTTACACGGAAAATGTTAAATTAAGAATGTAGAATATAACTTCTCCTGCCCTTTAAAACTAACAAGAGTACGTGTTCAGATTGAGGGACAAGAAGAATATAGAAAGACCTGAAAAAAAAATGACTGTGAATCCTAATAGGTTTACTCACATTTTGTACAGTTTCAAGAACAACTATACACTTTCTTACAATTAAGGAATAATTACACACTTCCCATCGCTATTGGAGTTAATAATGTAATTATAACTCTAATTATAACTCTAATCCGAGTGCCTGTGTTTCTAATAGCGATGTAAGATGTAGTCTCCTCCTCTTTCCTTCCTTCTCTCCCCTTCTCTCCCCTTCCTCATCTCCACTTCTTTCTCTTCACTTCCTTCTCTCCCCATTCTCCTCTCCCCTACTTTCTTTCCCCTTTCTCTCCCGTTTCTCCTCCCTCCTTCCTTCTTTCTCCTTCCTTTTCTCCCTTTCCTCCTCTGCCCTTCCATTTCTTCCCTTCCTCCACCTCCCCTTCTTTTTCTCCCCTTCTCTCTCTCCCCTTCTTTCTCTCCCATTCGTTCCTCCTCCCCCCTTCCTTTTCTCCCCTTTCTCCTCTCCCCTTCCTCCTCTCCCGTACGTTCCTCCTCTCCCTTTAGTACTAAATCCACTTTAATGCTCACACAACAGTTTTCCCTGCAAAAAATTTACAAATTTTTGTTTCATAAGTAACTTGGTATAAAAACAAAGTATAATGGGACAATAGGAATAAGAAAAAAAAGATTGTTTTTCCCGTAAGACTTTTCTTTCCTCAATTTTCTCCATGAGAATGCCGTCAGACAAGTAACGAGGTCCAAATAAAACAGGTATTGAGAAAGTACAATAGGTATTGAGAAAGTACACTAGGTATTAAGAAAGCACACTAGGTACTAAGAAAAAAAGAACGGAAGGTGTTTTACTCGTGAGAGTTTTCTTTCCTCAAAAAAAAAAAATCCAAGTTAATGTTGTTAAATAAATAATGTGGTCCAAATAACAAAACACACTAGATGTTTCATAAAGAAAGAAAATTGTTTTTTGTTTTGCCTGTGGGAAAACTCCCAACCAGAACTCCACAGTTTGGCTATTTAAGTTAGTAAATGAATGAACTCGCGAGGGAGAGGGAAGGGCGAGGGATAGAGAGAGAGAACACTAGGTGTTTCATGAAGAAAGAGAGGTGTTTTGCCCGTGGGAGTACTCCCTCCCAAAAATCCAGAGTTTGGCTATTTAAGATGGTAATAAACTAACTGGAGAGGGATAGGGAGAGAGACAGAGGGCGAGGGCGAGGGACGGGGAGGAGAGAGAGGGAGTGGGAAAGGGAGAGGGAAAGGGAGGGGGAGTGGCTTCAGTATACATTTACTTCTAATTTCAGATATCCAAGAAATAACGTGGACCGCAACAGTAGAGTATGAATCACTATTAGCGTCAAGAAATAATTATTGCTGAAGACTGATTTAGCAGTAACAATTATATTTCTGGTTCGACTGGTGTATACAATCTTGAACTTATAATAATTAACATTAAAAAAAAAACTCCCAGTATTATTGACGCTACTTTGCGTTCAGAGGCAAAAAAAAAAAAAAAAATGGGGCTGAATTAGTTACTACCGCTAATAGCCATTCACGGTATACAGTACCAGTATTTATCAAAGTCGGGAAAGATTAATCTCGACAATTATCGAATTTGCTGTTTGATATGTTCTTTAAAAATGCTAAAAAAAATTACACGTTTTCGCCACATTTTCGCAAATCGCAAACCGGGTAGAGTTACGCAAGTATCCGTAGTATAAAACTACACTGCATCATTATTAGCATTATTGTTTTTGCCACTTAAACCAGCTTTTCTCTGTGCACTCTTCCTCGAATCCGTGTTAAGGTAAGAACCTTACCAATTGCCAATTTCCAAACAGAAATTGGACATGTGTTCACAGAAAAAAGTTGATTTTAAGTGGCAAAAATAACAGTAACGCTAATAATGATAGTGTGTGTACGGCGTAATCTGCGCATCCGTACTGCCGATGAAACCACGTTTTAAATCTTTTGTTTTACCAGAGATATCACGATTTCGACAAATCCTGCAAATATTTTCCAATGTTACAATCTCATTAGAAATCACTACGGCGCCAATAGCTACTAGTGTTAAGTGCTTTCTTGAAATTAACTAGACTGAATTGGTTTTTGCACATGGCTCATTATGGGCCACCTAAATTAGTGTTATTACACTAATTTACGATTTTGGGTCAAAAAAACACTCTCAAATTAGTGATGAACTCTAATAGAGATGGGCAGTTTAGTTACTCTATCCATCCACTACACCATCGTTTACTATTGTTTTCAGAAATATTTAGTACGAGGACTGTTTCAGTATTAATAATTATATTTTCGATGCACATGACGTGGACGATAATGAATCACAGAAAGAATTAGCATTGAGAAAAAAACAACTAGTATTAGGAACACCATTTTGTGTTCAGAGGGCAAAAAGAAACCGGGACCAAATTAATATAATCTCTGCGATAACAATATACTGTGTATACATCATGTGTACTTGCTTATTGATTCACCTGGAGCTTATAGTGCCGTACAGCATAGAGCATTGCATTTTGCTGTTACTCCATGGAATAACCGAACTGGTAAAAACCGGTAAAATATCTACCATGAGAAAAATCTATGAGAAGGTTATGAGAAAGACACGGATATGTGATGTCTACTCGTGTATTTGTACTTAATATATCTCTACATATATAATAATTGTGTTTCTGTTGTACGTGTACTCATATGTGATGTCTACTAGTGTGTACAGAATGAAAAGTTTACCCAAAAAAAAATATTAGACCTACGACCTACTAAATGAGCCAAAAAAAGATGTAAAAAGTCCCGGAAAAAAACAGGAAAAGAAAACTTCTGAAGTAACAATAAGAAATACTTTCATCCATCCTCGAAAACCTTCTCTTGGACTTAGACTGATCAGATATGACAAATTGGCCACAAGGAATGTTTTTTTTTTAATGGAGTTTAATACCTGTGTTGCAAGGTTTAAAATTGAAACAAAGCCAGAATCCCTCCTTATTATTACTATTATTATTATTATGATTTTTTTATTTTTTTTTGTGGTAGCCATGGACGAGTACAAGCTAGCGACAAAAATGGTCCACCATACTTCAAAAAAAAAAAAATAATAATGAATGATTGAATAGGGAATAGATAGGAACGAGTATGTGAATATGAATATTAATATAAACATGATTGTGAAAAATATATATATGTATATATATATATGAATGTCATAGGAAAATCATCCCTTTGTTAATAGTGTTGAACATTTTTTGGGCAGTCAAACATCTAAAACTTCCTTTTCAATTGTTGAATTGTCTTTTTTGAAGGATGAATAGAAAGATAAGGCTGTTACCTTTCAAGAGCTTGCCTCAAAAAGAAAATCCAGTGGTTTAAAATAAAGTTAAGGAAGCTTGACTGCCTGACAAATGTTTAGGAGGGGGAGGAGGGGGAGAGGGAAAGGGAGAGAGAGAAAGAAGCCCATTTAAC
Organism: Zygnema cylindricum; assembly: GCA_037447655.1. Classification (NCBI taxonomy): domain Eukaryota; kingdom Viridiplantae; phylum Streptophyta; class Zygnematophyceae; order Zygnematales; family Zygnemataceae; genus Zygnema; species Zygnema cylindricum. Next base: position 314,362 of record JBBHKE010001106.1, on the reverse strand, counting down.
CAGAAGGGCATTAACGTCACATCCCTTTTTTTCAGGTAAACATATTATCGTTAGTGTCCTCCCAAAACAAATATAAGAACGTCTACAAGTTAGTTTTCTGGTAAAACCTATCCTTAAAGTCAAAGCTATAAAACACAAAAAAGTGCAGAAACTCACATCCGACATGGAAGGCTCATCCCACTCCTCCAACACGATCCATACGATTTGCAAAAACTGAGAGACCCTTTCTCGAATACGATCCATAAGATCTTCAAAAAATGTGAGACCCTTCACTTCTCTCCTCGAATACGATCTATAAGATCTTCAAAAACTGTGAGACCCTTCCCTCCTCTCCTCGAATAGGATCCATAAGATTCTCAAAAACTGTGAGAGCCTTCTCTCCGCGAATACGATCCATATGATCTTTAAAGACTGTGAGACCCTTCCCTTCTCTCCTTGAATACGATCCATAAGATCTTTAAAAATTGATTCCAAGCGAGCAAGTCCTGTAAACATCAAATGCATATGTCAGCGTTAAACCACAAAGTTGAAAGTTTAAACACAAATTTGGAAGTTAAAACAAACAAATTGGGAGAAGAACATACAAAACAAGCAAAAGTACAAATACAGTAAAAAACACACAAAAACACGTAAATACATGCAAAAAAAACTAAGAACACAAAAAAAACGGAAGTAAAAACGTTCAATTTGAAAAGCACACAAACCAGAAGTTAAAACACACAAATTGAAAGTTGAAATGCCCAAATACAAAGACATTATAACCGGAAGCATGAAAAACAGGCAATCCTTTACACTTCGCATGGATAATTTATAAAAAAAAATCAGTATACATTTTTTGCGTAGCAACTTATGAACTGTTGAACTTCATAATTGAAGGCATCAGCACTTGATGCCACAACTAAAAAACTCAAAAGTCTATGAAATATGATAAAACCATAAAAAGTGGAAAGAGAAAAACCTATTGGTTTCAAAATTTTGAAAAAACAGTTAAAGAGCGACTGCCAAGTAGCAGAAGAAATTGATCATAAAAAGGCAAACTTCTAAACTTCAAGCTTCCCTCTCCTTCTCCATAATGTTTCCAAAATAATGGTCCTAATGATATACATACAAAATCCTATTCTCCGGGAGTGCCTTTCTTGCGGCTCTGATAAGGGAAAACAACTTCTCAGCGAAAGAAATTCTTAAGAGAAGAAGAGCAAATGTCGCGCCAAAAAATAATTCAACTAAATAAGTTCCACCATGATGTTTGAACAAAATGAAATCGAGCATCGACTGAATTGGGATTTCCTGTCAGAATACCTCTCCCGCTTTTCGATTTAAAAAAACACTCAGACGTGATCACACATGTAATGTGACAAATGTCACAGGACATTCAGCATTGCCTTGACAATTTAAGCATGCCAAGTGCTTATTTTCGAGTGTACAGAAAATCAGAGTACAGACTCTCCCGAAAAAAAACTGAGTATAGACTCTCCGAGGATTAAGGTGTTACCTAATCTCTCACCATGTGTGCTACACGGAAATGAAATATTTTTCGTTGTTTCAGAAGCATGTCAATTTTTCTCGCATGTTACGGTGCTCTAATTGGCAGAATTTCTCCTTCATCCTTGTCGCTACAAATGTTCCCGTCATGACAGGACCTCAAATACCACCAGTCCCGGAGCCGACCTATATCACCGGAAAATGTAGAGCCCGGTGTTCCATAAAATACGGAACTGAACACACATATAGTCTTCTCCACAAGTCCCAAAACATCCGAGTTGTTGTGTAAACCGCGCTTAATTAACGGCTCTGCCCACGGACTGCTTTCCAAAGGTGGTAGTCGTACCAAAGGCGCGGGCTTCTTACGAAGAGCCAGTAACTGCTTTAGCAAATCAAGTTCTTGTGCATTCCCATTGGTCGCCAAGTAAATAGTGGTTATTCCCGGATTCTCCTCGAGTCTCTTAACTATACAATGAGCAACCTGTTGCATAGGGTGAAAACATACGTGTCCCCCATGACGTCCTTGGGCTGAACCTTTCATACAATGTCCAAAAAAATCTCCTCGTCGCAAATGTAATGCCATAAAACGATTTCCTAAATACGAATTAACAAAACCAACAGCAGTTTCCACAATTTGTGGGCTCGGAGAGAGATAATACCGGCACGATTCTGTCACATAAAGAGGACTACTGCCCTCAAATCTCAATTCTCTTCCTCCCACACCAAACATGTTGCCAAAGGCAATGATATCGTCCGTATAACTGAAATTTCCCAAAAATTCGGCCGTCTTATACTTAAGCCACGGACCTGATGTTCTAAACTCGGGGATTTCAGTAACCCCAAAGGTTATTCCCAACTGTGCGTACTTTGCCTTGAGTCCATCACAAATCTTTGGTCTTTGATATATATGCACATGGCAGATAAACCGGTCTACTCGTAATTGTTTGGGAACACCCTGCAACACGACAGCAAACAATATAATTCCATCATAACATGTTGCAAAAATGAAAATGGTTTCAAGATTACCAGTTAAACAAGTTGCCAAAGGTGAAAATTCAAATTTAACTATTACTGAAAATGCGTTCAAATGTACCGTAGTTAAAAAGTAAAATGCTTCCAAACAAAACCTAGTTAAACATGTCGGAAAGAGTAAAACTGACTTCAAACTATCTTAGAAGTGAAAATGCTGTCAAACTCACCATAAATAAACATGTTGCAAAAAGGTGAAAATGCTTTCAACCCTACCGTAGTTAAATACGTTAGAGAATGTGAGAATGCTTCAAAACTTGCATTACTTAAACATGTCGCAAAACGTGAAAATGCTCTACAACTTAACCTAATTAAGTTTTTCAATGAAAATACCAAACTATAATCCTCCAGCTGTAGTGCATAGTTTTGATGTGCGAAAAGGAATGGAAATTCTACATGTGGTTACCTCATACTATAAGCACATTATATGCATATAATACGAAGTCACCAGATACAGCGTTTCTATGGGTTTGAACTGTGCTATAGAGATCAACCTGTGGCCATTTCCACATTTTCAACAAAATCAAAAAAATATTACACCAAATTAAATAAAATATCAACAAAATCAAACAAAGTTTCAACAAAATCTACCGACTTCTTTCCTCACCTTTTGGCGAAGATACTCGTTCAATGTTATAAAAGTGCCATTTCCAAAACACTTTGCAGGCTGTTGAAGGTCAAGCAGATTCTCGAAGTCATAATCAATACCGCGAGACGGAAAAATCAAAGTTCTGTTCAATAATACGGCATCTAAAATATGTTGTCGAATACAAGAAAGACGGTTACTTAACTGTCCCCCGGAACACATTAACAATAAGTACTTCCCGGGAGTCGGTTTCCATACTAAGTGACCTCTCTTCCCTGTATCTTGCATCCTGTTGCAAGTAGTAATCTCCTCAGTTGCAATATCCGTCTTAAAACCGTCGTCATTACTAGAAGAAAAATCGCTTTGGAAATCGCCTTTGTTAACAATATCGGTCAGCTTTGCTTGTAACTTAGCAAGAGAATCCTCGCGTTCCTGGAGCCGTTGATTGATGTAAAAAAGAGCAGATTTCAAATCACCAGCTCCAGCAAGTGACGACAAATTCGCAGTTCTAAGAGCATCCGAACCATCAAATCCAGATTCCGATCGGGAAATCGGATCCATTTTAGCGTGCCACGCGGCAATCAGCTGCTCACGCTCCTGCAACTTTTGCCCTATGCTCAGTAAAACTTCCTCCCGTTCTTTCAATTGGCTCGTGATATCTGCCGCCATATCTGCTAGTTTCTGCTCTTGTTCTCCGAGAGCAGCAAGGATGTCCGTACGGATCTGTACGGCCCACCTTGTGATATTGTTTGAATCCTCGCCATTGGCTGCAAGTTGCTGAATCAACGACCAGCGTTGCAGTAAGGCGAATTGTACGGCCATAATGGCAAGAAAGAAAACTATCCATGCAAACCTCGAAGTACACGAGGTACGACGAGCAGATGATGCGCCTTTTTCACGGGTAGCAGTAGCCATGGCGATTGATTCGTAGCTACAGTCCTGTAGCTGCAGCAGGCAAGGAAAGCATAAAGTAAAGTGTCCTGTAGTGGCAGACTGGCAGGGCACTCCAGGATTTGAAAGTACAAGATAAGTTCAAAAAAGTACAGCGGTTGAAAATGACATAGGACAGCAAACTACAGTACAGTAAACCGTGAATCGCTATTAGCGTAGAAGTTTTTTCCCCCACTTAAAACATCTTTTCTCCGTACACACCTGTCCAATTTTAGATCTGACGGCTGAGATTGAAAGGTAACATTCTCAGCTTCCGATTGACGGTCAGAAATTGAAAATCTAACATGTGTGTACGGAGAAAAGATGTCTTTAAGTGGCGAAAATAACATTGACGCTAATAGCGATTCACGGTGTACTGTACTGAACTGTAAAGACAGGACAAAGGACACTCTACAGAGTACAGTTCTGTACTGTATTGTAGTGACTAAGAGTACACTACAGTACAGTACGCTTAAGTACTGTAAAGGCTTAAAAAGTACAGGTGTTCGAAATGAAAATTGGACAGCTACGAAGTTTTCGATGGTCCCCGTTCGTAAACGCCAGAAAGTCATGCAAAAATACAGGACCCTGGTACGGAATGTGAATTCGTGCGTACGGTTTTATCAAGTGCGACCGAGATCGCCCTGTAAAGATTTGTGCCGATTTTGCACAGGAAATTTTACAGAGATTTAGTACTATGCGACGCCAAAATTCAAGGTGAAATTCTTGTACGAAAAGTATTCGTACGAAACTGTAAACTTCGAGGACATACATTGCCTCGTCACTCAAGTCACTCCGTCAAGAAAATGGATTCCTTACCGTCGGTTAACAGTCTCTCTATCTGTGACCTCACCACTAAGTTGTGTATCGAAGGCACTTGCCGATATTCAATATGTAACTAATTTTTGGGTAGCCGATATACTCAATATATCGAGAAGCTCAATATGGCTCCCACAAATATACTCTCGATATTCCGAGAGTATGTCGGATTCCGAGTTGGGTTTCCCAAAAGTTCCCCCCCCTCCTCGGGGGCAGAGGTCACAATCGGGTACCCGAATCTGGCCGTACCCGTTTTTTTTCTTTTTTGTTTTTGAATCACCCGGCCGAATCCGGCCGGCCCCCAAAATTTGGCACCCGAATCCGTTCCGGATCCGATGCGGCCAGCCGGGTACGGATCGGGTACGGATTCGGATCCCCGATTGTGACCTCTGCCCGGCGGCATATATTTATACAGTGATTTATCGAAGCAAAGTTGGGTTCTTAATAGTTTCCGCCGGGGGCGCCGCCCCGGGGAAGTTTGGCTGCCGTACTTGTTCGCACATAATTTTCGTACTATAGCTATACGGAACCCCACTTTCCACGACATGTATCGCGATATTTCTTGCATGTCCAGGAGCGATATATCGAACCCTTTGACCGTTTGATATTAGATATATCGAGTATATAGAAATATTCCCGATATACAACACTAAAGTACACCGCGAATCGCTATTAGCGTTAACAAATATTTAGTGTTAAATAATAATTAGTGTGATTATCACTAATTGGGAATTTGGGGATTTTCAAGGAAATCAGTTACTCTAATTTGGTTTTTAGGGTTTTTTTAATCACTCTATTTGAGAATTTGGGTAAAAATTTAGAGCCGCCGAATCAGCGTGATTAAGGGTATTTCCCCATGTACTTGTAACTTAGCGAACTTACTTTGTAATTTAGCGCAGATCCGGCGGACCCGCTTTTCAAGTGTCCCTATGTGCAAGAACGTATCGTAAGTTACGTTTGTGACGATTGTGTACGTCGACAATACCTGTGACGGTTGTCAACGTCTACAATCTGTGTTGTCGGACGTTATTTTTTGGAACTGCTTGTGTGACGTCGCATGTCTTACCGTGACATTGTAGACGTACCGCCTTCCACCCTGTACCGTTTCACGGTTGAAGAAATTGCGCTTTGCCTTTGCGTCTCCTGTCCGGTCGACGTGAAATGGCATCGGAATTTCGAGACCCCTGCAAAAAAAAAATCTGTACTGGACGAAAACAGACAAAACCAAACAAATTGTGTAATTTTATTTGTCGTATTAAATGCAAACGGACAAAACATAGCGATTTCCGTACTTTTCTTTGTCTTTGAAAATCGTGTGAAATACTTCGAAAATTACGGCACGTGCGAATATGTGTTCCTATTTTTTTACATAAAATCCCTAGTTTTAAAACACATCGCGCATGTGTTTTAAAGATAAGGTTTAAGATGACGTTTTTTGTCGTCGAAGTGGGTCGAAAAACAGAAGACGACAATTTTTCGTACATCCTAAGTTCGAGGGTGACGCAAATTGTACTCTACAAATTTGCGATTCCTTTGTACGGTTGGAACTTAGGCAGTACGACGCTAAGTTTTACAGGAAAACGACAGAAAAAAACCCTTACTTATGCACATGGGGACACACCCTAACGCTAATAGCGATTCGCAGTGTACAGTACAGTAACTACCCTATTTTAGGTTATATAATATATTTGCGTGTGGATCTTGACGTCTGACGAAAAGCGTGTAAGGTGACATAAACATACGTCAAATACCACACTATTTATCGACTTTCTAAACTAATATTTATCTTCTTACGCGCTAATTTTATAGAAAGATGTTTTTGTCTTTTATTTGGGGTACGATAAATTATGGTACGTCTTATGACGTGCTGATTTACAGATTTACATTTGGTCGTTTAGTCGCGCCAGAAATTTCAAATTTGGTACCCCTAACAGGATTATACACGTGGCTAAATCTCCGACGCTCCAAATTTTAGGGCTAAGAGTGACCAAAACGAGCGGACGAGAAAACAGCTGCAGCATAACTCTGTGACGAACATGTAGACGGTTTCAAATAACTGCTCGAATGAATCCATGCAATGTTCAGCGAAACATACATTTTTTATTTTTGTCTTGATCACGTTCCATTCATTTCTTATTTTATTTCTCTTTTTACAATCCCCTTTGAACCCGGATTGTTTTTACAAATGCAAGTTTTGCAATAAAGAAGCGATTTCTCTTCAATTCCTTTCGACATTTTTTATGGTTTCTCGCCAACTGCATAATTTCCGCGTCCTTTCCTTCCATATAAGTATCGCATTTTTTGAAACGAGTACACTGCACATGCTAATGCACGACATGCTACGAGCAAAAGAAAAAAGTCAAAAACTCACTGGCGCGCACTCATGCAGCCAATCACAAACGTCGGAATAATCGCGGAATTCACGGGTGGTGGCGACCAGTTAAAAATTTTGATTTCCCGGCAACAAGAAAACAAACTGACTGACCGGTACTCACCCAACCAATCAGAGACGTAGAAAAATTCACGGACAGATTCGAACGGACGGAAGCGCCCTCTCTTCGTATTCGAATCCCATGCAATGTTCAGCGAAACATACATTTTTGCTTTTTGTTTTGATCGTTTTCCCTTTGTTTCTTATTTTCTTTTCTCTTTTTTAGCTTTTTTAATCCCCCTTTGAACCCGGATTAATTTTCCATCGCGAGTTTTGCAATAAAGAAGCGATTTCCCTTCAATTCCTTGCGACATTTTTTAGGGTTTCTCGCCAATCCGTAATTTCCGCGCATTTCCCGTCCTTTCCTTCCATTTCTTTATCGCATTTGAAACGAGTACACGCACGCGCTACGCACGACGTGCTACGAGTAAAAGAAAAAAGACAAAAACTGACTGGCGCGCACTTATGCAGCCAATCACAAGCGTCGGAATAATCGCGGAATTCAGGAGCGGCGGGAGTCCAATCAAAAAAAAAAAAATGCCCGGCAACAAGAAAACAAACTGACTGACAGGTACACCGTGAATCGCTTAATGGTGTCAATGTTTTTTTTGGCTACTTAAAACAAAATCTTCCTGTGCACACTTGTCGGATTTGAAATCCGATGGTTCTAATTGAAATACGTGGTGGTCTCCAATCAGAAATCGAACACGTCTGTATAGAGAGAATGTGTTTTAAGCGGCTATAAAATGTAGAAAACATTAACACTATAAGCGATTCACGGTGTACTCACCCAACCAATCAGAAACGTCAGAATAATCGTGGAATCACGGGCGGAGGCGACCAATAATAAAAAAAATTGCCCGGCGACAAAAGAACAAACTGACTGACGGGTACTCACCCAACCAATCGGAAACGTAGAAAAATTAACGGACAGAGATGGGCGTACGGAGCACCTCGCTCTTCGTAATATAGATTTGGATTTTATCGAAAACTTTCGGCATGCTTTTCCTGCCAATACCCCCATAGTACCCTAATTAATAATTAGTCATTCCTTGCCTTGGTAAACCTACACCGCTCATCATTGTTACAGACTTACAGTTAATAACTTCACACCGTGTATCGCTATTAGTGTTAATGTTCTTTTTGCCACTTAAAACATATTTTCTCCGTACACGCTTGCTCCATTAAGGATCTAACGGTTACGATTTAAAGCTATGATTCCCACCTTGCGATTGGCGGTCTCCATGTAAAATTCGTACAATTGTGTACAGAAAAAGATGTTTTAAGCGGCGAAATACTTATCGACACTAATAGAGATACACGGTGTTCTAAACCATAGTTCAAAAGTAGGCGTTTTTATGGTAGGCCTTTGGTCGGCGCCTTTATCGTAAGTTGTGTTATGGGCTTTTCATGTGATCTCCTTAGATATCTACTTTGATCAGCGACCGTCCGATCGTCCGAATCTGACGGTGTAAATAAATTTTTTTGGTTCGAATGTTTTAATTGGTCCAATTTTTGGTCCAAATGTTTTAATTGGTCCGAATAGGTCCGAATACAATATGGGTCTGAAGGTCATATTGTATGTTTTGCATACAATAGGCATATTGTATGGGCCTACTTTCACCTACTTTTGAACTATGTTCTAAACCCTATTAATGGCGCCTTATTTTGGCCGAAAATCACAATAGATTATCATTAAAACAACACTATTTTAAGGACGTGGACTAACAATGTGTCACGTCCCCTCGCACTAAATTACTATTAGTTTCGCACGATCACTTATAAATCCTTGAATAAGTGAAACTGTCGGGCGGTGTACGGAACCACAAGCTTCCAACTAGCTTTTTACGGGGCTGCTTGTACGGATAAGCGAATCGGTTGTTTACGTACAGCCCATCGGATATAGAATCGGTCGTGTACGGCATTTTAGGAGTTTTTTTTTAGGTTTGTACTGCGCTCCAGGGTTTTTCAAGAGGGTGTTTTAAGGGTTCAGGGTTTTGATATCTTAGGGTTTTTGGGTTAGGTTTTACGGTTTTTACCTTGTTTTCAACCGATGGTTTTGTTTTTTGGAGGTAATCGGTCGGAAACGGTGTTAGCCGTACGATTGTGACGTCATGATACGAAAAAGTACAGTTTTGTAATAGGAAAAAGTACTTTTAATGACGCCAGCAAGATGTTTGATACACTGCAGAAACAATGGCATTGATAATAATTGAATAAGGTTTCATAATGGTGGTGACATTCATAATAATGTGTCCTTTTTTATTATTAATTTAATTCTTAATCATTTTCCAGTTGGAGTAATATCTGTCACTTTGACAACTCAGGAAAGAAAATGAACAAATAAGAAAAAAATGATCAACAAGAAAAAAATAAAACGACGACCAGAAAAAAATAAAAAATTATATATATGAAAACAGAAAAGAGAAAAGGATAAAAAAGGCTAAAAGTAAAAAAAAAGGTGGGAGAAATAGGTGAATATTCAAAATAGTTTTCATTTAAAAAAAAAAAAAAAAAAACAGGAATCATATACATACACACCAAAAAAACAACAAGAAAAACAGAGAGTAAAGGAAAAACAACTTTTTTTTTCTTAAAGTCCATTAATTTCAACTGTTTCCAGCTTCCAAGCTTTATTGCTTGTGGGTATAAATGGTCTTAAACACTGCCAAATCACAGTTTAACAATCGAAAAAATAGAATCTAAAAAAGAGAAAAACATCTAAAATTCTAAAGATCTAAAATTCTAAGATCCTTAAAAAACTAAAATTCTAAATATCTAGAATTCTAAAAGTTCGAATTTGAATGTAATTCTTATTTTTCGGAACGAAGGGAAAGCTGCGAAAGTAATCTACAAAAACAAAAAAAAGCAAAAAAAAAAAGTATTCTGGAAATCTACAATGTATAGAAGAAAAAAAAAATTGCATCCTTTGGGATCCAATTTTTTTCATCCACTTATTTTGATTCAGAATTTTTAATTTCTCTAAGAAAAAAATGCGTAAAAATCTACAAATTTCTAAAAAGATCTAATTTTTTTGGAAACCCTTAATTTTCAAGGAATCCTCAAATCCTAAAAAAACTAAAAATTGGAAAACTTTAAAAAATCTCAAAATTGAAAATTCACACAAAAAACATTCTACTCTGTTTACGGAACTCAAAATAAACATGCCCAAAAATAAAAAAAAAACTTTTTTAAAAATCAAAAAAAAAATACGATGAGAACAAAAAAGAATAGGGAAAAAAAAAGGGAAAGAAACGAAAAAAAAAAAACTTTTTCTCTTCATCTCTAAAAATTTGTCAAAAGAAATCCTTTTGGACTTTTCCTCCCCTTTGTATTTTCCTCCCAAACTCTAACAATTAGAAACGGAGCAGCTTTTTTTTGTCTTTTCTTTTGTCTTTCCCTCCCTTTTTTTTGTCTTTTCTGCCCCGAAACCAGAAACCCAAACCCACATCGACCGAATTAATGTGGATTTTCCCACAACCCCATTTTCTTTTTTAGACCCCCTTTTCGAAAAAATCCCATAATTCGATTTTTTCTCAAAAATTCGGTCATCTTCTTCGTTTTCCGACGAATCCGATTCGTTGAAAATCACGTCCAAAATATCTTCGAACTCGAAATTTTTCGGCCGAGAAAAAATCGACCTGCCCGAATTTTTTGATTTTTTCGCATTCAGGCCACTTCTCGAACCTCCCAAATTCGCCGAATTTCCCGAATTTCTCGAATCTTCACCGAATATTTGCGAATTTTCTTCTTGTAGCCGGAGGGCAGTCAAAAGCTGCTCTGCCTCCCACACGTGCGAAGCCGCCTCTTTAATTCTTGTCCGGGCAGCGTCCATTTCCAAAACATCGCAAGCTTTTTCAGCATCTGCCCGAAAAAAAAAAAAAATGTCAGCGAAATTTTCTCAGAGGTGAAACCAAGGCAGAGAGGGAGAGGGAGAGAGGGGAGGGGGAGGGAGGAGGAGGGAGAGAAGAGGAGAGAGAGAGAGAGAGAGAGAGAGAGAGAGAGAGAGAGAGAGAGAGAGAGAGAGAAGGGGAAAAAAAATTCACCTTGACAAATGATATTTGTTGGCAAACTCGACGTTCTCCGCAATCCATTTCTGTTATTTTTCGGCGGCTGCCCGACGGGATTTTACTGCCCGAGATTTCCGAACCAGAAGTTGAAGCTGAAGAATTTGGAAATTCCCTCCAAGAGAGAGAATCTCCTGAAAACCTATTTACCCCATTTACCCCATTTATACCCATATTTTTCTCAAAATTTTCCCCATTTAGTTCGAAATTTTCTTCAAAATCGAAGCTATTCCTGCTCTCCCATTCGTCGATACATTCGACCGGAGATTCGGCGTAAAAATCGGACCTTTCCGAACCGAAATCTCGATCAAAAAAGCTTCTATTCCCGAAAAAATCGAATTTATTTTCGAGAGAATCGCACATTTTAGGGTCATTGAATTGGGAAAACTCTTCCGCAAAATACCCATTTTTCGGATTCTCAAAATTCGAATTATTTTGAGAGATATTGGTTTCGGAGCGAAGGAAGGTCGCTTTCCGGGAAACTTCCGGGAAGTCAAAAACAGTCGTAGGAGACAGAGGAGCCATTGGGAGGAAAAGGGGGAGAGAGTCCCAAAAAGGGGGTGGAGGGATAGAGAGAGAGGGGGGAAAGAGGGGGTGAAGACGGGGGAGAGAGAGAGAGAGAGGGAGAGAAAGAGATGGGAAAGGATAGGGAAGAAAATAATAAATAAAAAGTGAATTTTAGGGTTTGCTAAGAGATTATATTTGAATTAAGGGTGGAGATATTGGTGAGGGAGGGGAATTTAGTGAACTATGAGAGTAACGGAAGGGAAGAGTCAGCTTTATGGATGCATGTAGATTTTTTTTAATTTTTATTTTTTTACGGGCAGATTTTTGTATATTTATATTAATATTTTTCGTCCTGTACCTTTTTTCGTAACGAACCAGAGATTGTACCTTTTTTTAATGTCGTAAAAGTTTTCATTTTTTTGGGACGATGTTTTTTTAAGATTTAATTTACGCCGTCCGATGAAGTTTTTTTTAATCTGCCTGAAAAATAATTTTGTCGGTGGAGAATAAGACGGTTATTTTGGAAAAGTGAAAAAAAAAATTGGAGTACGAAAACGTTTTTTTTTGCGGTTAAGCGCACGATTCTGCTCGAAATTCTGTAGATGCACGTGCGAAAATGATCTCACACGTGTGGAACTGAGTCTGCTGACAGGGCGTAGAATCCTGGAGACCATATCTTCAGATTTTATGAGATCTTCCCTTCCGCTCACATGGATTTGTCTGTTTTTCCACCCTACGGATGGCCTCTTAAAGTGCCACGCTGGCGTTCGTGGCAGAAGACGACAAATGAGATTGAAAGCTGATTTGCAGTTTTAAATGTCTATTTGAAATTTGGAGATGAATTCGCGGATTTGGGACCGCGGAGCGTGGGCACCGAGCTGTGATTGGTACGGTCTTGTGGTATGGTATTGTCGTTTAGACAGCTGACAGAATCAGTGAAACAGCAGGTCATCGAATCTTACATCTCGCGGAGCTGTATTTAATACCATTGGAAAAGACAAACGACTACGAAAAGCTCGGGGCGCACGCGAAAGGTCTCCAAGTCATAAATGCGCGGCGGAAAAGGTCAGATAGGACAAGTGAAATATCGTACTACACCGAGTATCGCTATTAGGGTTAATAAAAATTTTTTTGCCACTTAATTCATCCTTTATCCGTACATATTTGTCTCATTTTCAATTTTAGACCGTCAATTGGAAGCTGGGAATCTTATACTTCGATCGCGACCGTCAGATCTAAGAACCCGACATGTGTGTACGGAGAAAAGATGTTTTAAGAGACGAAAAAAACATGAACACTAATAGCGATTCACGGTGTAGTACGCGGCGAGGGAATATCGCGGATGGGACAAAAGTTATATGCTGACCTGGAAGGAGATTGCGTGACAGCGCAAAGTTTCCGACAATTCCGAGGCACGTAACACGGGAGGCAAAAAGAAATAAATCTTTCTGACACTAAAAAGTTAATTTAGCACATTAAGTACAGTACGGAACGTCACTGTTCTAAAATCTTATCTAATCTTAGGAGTAAGGAAAATCTCTAGATATTATCCTCAATAGGTCGTGCCAGATTTCAAATGTACTGTACTTCTATTCCACGCTATTACAATTCGGAATCCACAGGCAGTCATAGTCCACAATATTTAACAAGCGACAATATACAATTGTTGTTTAATTCTGCAAGATTGGATATTCCAAACTAGATTATCGCGATCTGCAGTTGTGGTACGGAATTTACGCTAGGATTTAAATTTCTTTCCCGAGCATAAACCGACATCCCTACATTAAATGAACTCGAAATCCAATAAGAAAGGTGTACTTTCATCACAATCTTAAGCTCCTGATTGGTCCGCAAAGATGCCTTCGTCCGGCGATTCCTCGAACGGTCGGACAATTTTTTTGTCTCGTAGTGCACAGATATTCCTCCGCCTAACGATTCCTCGAACAGTCGGACAAAGGAATTTTGTATCTTCTCACAATATTATTGTTTTGTCACAAAAAGTTAAAATACTCGCACGTATTTCCCGGTACAGTACAGTGTACTCTATCCGTAAATCTCTCGTGCTCGTCACTTTTGGAACTTCATTAAAGCATGCAAATCTGAGTCACTACACCGCGAATCGTTATTAGTGTCAAAGACACTAATTTGGGTTCTTAAAATTTTGATTTTTTTTTTCAAATAGGATACATGATTTTATTTTTTCCTTGACGTTAATTAAGGTACCGTACAAAAAACAGTAAAGCACGAAAGTACAATATAATATAAATAGTGTGGTGTACGGTCGATGTCAGACCATCCATAACTGTACCTTTTCAAGTGAAAATTTACAAAAAATGAATTAAATCAGACGCGCACGCATAGGAACATGCGCTAAAAAAAACGGGATTAGTCTGACAAGTAAATTAGTATAGTATGTACGGATATTTTAAATTCGCGACGGCGTACGATTTCTAATATTTTGTACAAAACATATATTATTGTATATAATCGTACTGCGAATATTCCATTTTTGCTGTTCCCAAATTAGCATAAACGCCGAAATTAGAATACACCTTTTTTTTGAAAAAAATCAAATTCTTAATTAGCATCAATTACGGTAAATTTTCTTCAACTCTATTTAAACTTCGACACCAATAACGATTCGCGGTGTACTGTAGACGACCAATAGCATGTCTCCAATCAGCCGCGCGTGCATCCTCAGAATCCGACAAAATCAAGGATCTGAATAGTACATAAATGTACATTTTTCCACCAGGTTTCACCACGTGGCGGCCGCGGAAAAAAAACCTAGAGGAAGTCTGTACTTGCTTTCGAAAACAGCGCGACAAACATTTTGTGCAAAAAAACAAGCTGACGAAAGGAGACAAAAAGCAACCTCCATCGGGATTCACGGACGCATGTTGCAATGTTACGCAGAAACGACAAATCACACGCCAGTATTTTCGAGCAGGAGTCACGGACTCATGTTCCATGTTACGCAGAAAAGACAAATAACACGCTATTTTCGAGGAGGAGTCAGATGGCAGGGGATTTTTCGGGACTAATAATCTGTATTCTACTTGGCGCGCCGGTTACAATCTGCCGTACAGTGCAGAAAACCGTAAGTTTGATTATCGCTTCAAATTCCGAGGAGAAAAAATGGGAGCCACTCACAACTCCGAATTAGATTATTAATTTTCAAATTTGAATTTTACAGTTAGGAAACGTCAAATTGAAGTTGGACCGACAAAAAGTAACTGTCAGGAGGCGTTTCTCAGCGCAAATCTCGGTATCAAATCCGTATCGGAGGATATAAGATATCGGAATGGATCGACGAAACTCCATGAAAGAATTTGAACAATGTTGTACATAAAAGTCCTGTACAGTACACCGTGAATCGTTATTAGCGTATAGAAATTATTAGTGTATATAATGAATTAGTGTCATTTACTCTAATTTGTGTATCAATACCATTTTTAAAAAAATGTTTAATTGTAATTTCTCCATAACGCTGATTTGGGTATACATGATCCGCCGTTGTAGCATATACGGTAAAATAGGTAGAAGTACAAAATCTGACAATCTGTACGACGTGGCGTCCGTCCCCTATAAAATTCCATAATTCTATTTTGGGTTTGCGAATATACAATCATTACACCGTGCATAATTATACACGAAAATAGGTACGGTTATAAATTGTCAAAATGTACGGGTATGTGTACTTTCACCTAAGTTCATTCGTGACTCTAATAAGTGTTTGTTTCGCACGCGGTGAATATGATTACAGTATAATAGGTGCGAGTACAACGTATGCGAAACGTTCATTGTCACGTCGTATAGTCGAATCTATGCATCGGGCTGTAAAACGCAGTTACGTTACAACGCTATGAAACCGTACAATTTCAATATGTTCATTCAGTTAGATTTGTATTGTACAATGAACGAAACTATAACGGGAGGTATTATATGTGTACGTTTCGTTCCACATAACGTACATTGAACTCAGTGATTGATTTTCATTTCCTTGTCGTTCGCGGAGAGAATGAACGTTGTGTGACGTTAAATGAGGACCCTTAATCTTAATTAGGTGCCCGGTGGGTTGCTCTATTAGAATCAATGCATTGTAATATTGGGTCTTAAGACTAATAAGGATGCGTTTACTTGGATCAAACGTCAAACCAACCTCTTATTAGTATCAGTGTTAATTCTAATTGAACGTAAAACGACCAAAAAACACATATTAGGATACATGTTAATTCTAATTGGCGGTAATCCAGCGACGAAAGCTGATCATGCGCCGTCGTAAGATTATCATTGGTTGTTGCCGAAAACACGTGGCATGTTCATCATCCACGCATTCCCAAAGTTGGTCGCGTTTCATAGATGACGTTAGAACAACCGATTGCCGGGGTAACGACGCCGCATTTTTTCCAATCATCTTTTTGCCGTACAACATGTAAGCTGGAGGTGTTTCCATGGCGCTATGTACATTACACCGACGACGTAAGTTTTGAAATATTTTGGCAATTTTGAAGCAAATATTTACAAGATCCCGCTTCTATTTCCCGCGTATTGAAATGTTTTTAAATTGAAAGCCGTGCTAAAATTCAAATTTTGGATTTTAAACGTAAAATTCAAAATGGCAAATCCCTCCAATATTACCGCGCAAAATCATTTTCACTTGCATTTCCTGTATTATATAAATGTATTTGTGATAATGGCAACAACACCATCGCTCCTTCTTCCTCATTTGCTTGGGTTGCCATTTCCTTTCTTTTCGGCTGCTCCTACTTCTTATTTTTTAGGTGATATTAAGTGTTTGAGAGTATGTGGACCCTTAATAGAATTTGGGGCGCCAACCCGAGCAATAACAACAACAATCCCCATAACGCTCAGGTTGAACAAGATGAGGAAAATGAGAGGAACGACGAGGAAAACGCACTTCCAAACGAGGATGAGAGTGAGGCGGAAATCGAAACGTCGGTAGACCCGGCGGCCATTGTGGAAGGTTTTTTTCCGTCTTCGGCCAATACCAGAGGACGTGTCTCCCACCGTAAAGTTCAACACGTGTCCACCAAGGCAACTCGGATGCGAGTAATACACTGGATGTTGAAGGACTGTGAAAATAACGGCTCAGCTGAACTCATTCCAAGGACCATAAGAAAGTTTCCCGAGCATTTTACCGGAGTGTACGGTACAAGTAAGCCCTTTCAAGCAAACTCTCTCCCATTTATTAATTGATTTCGTTTCCTCCTTCCTTTTATGTTATTATTGTCATTCACAATGTGTTGTTATATTTTAAATTTGTTGTGCTTTTAAATTATTTGTACAGTATTATTTTTGAACGTCGCCTTTCTCTCTCAAACTCTATACTGACTTCTCACTAACTCTCCATTAGTGCGAGTTTTTCTATGCTGTCGACTACTTTGCATTGTTTTGTTGTTTTTTAGTATTATTTTCCGAGTGTCTTGCAATTTCCTTATGGCGACAGCGTACTAGCGATGACGTGTCTTTGTCGCGGTGGACGCGACGACACCATGTCGGCACTTCAATGATGGATACGACAAACATAATTTAATGGATGGGGATACCTCGTTGGTTCGAAAGTGCAAATGACCGACGACAGTGGTTCGTCGTTTAGACTAAACCACTGACGACATTAATTCAAATTATCCAGCGTTGGTATTCTCGAATGTAATTCGCGGAGTCAAAAGTACAAATGACTGACGACAGTGGTTCGTCGTTTAGACTAAACCACCGACGAGATTAAATTCAAATTATCCAACGTTGGTATTCTCGAATGTAATTCGCGGAGTCAAAAGTGCAAATGACTGACGACAGTGGTTCGTCGTTTAAACTAAACCACCGACGAGATTAAATTCAAATTATCCAACGTTGGTATTCTCGAATGTAATTCGCGGAGTCAAAAGTGCAAATGACTGACGACAATGGTTCGTCGTTTAGACTAAACCACCGACGAGATTAAATTCAAATTATCCAACGTTGGTATTCTCGAATGTAATTCGCGAACGACGACGTTGTTTCGTCGAACCAATTTCGGGAAACTCGAATAGAGTCGAACGAGCGACGACATTCTGTCGTCGCTCGAATGTCAGTTTATAAGTCGCAGCAACGGTTCAATTTTATAACTGTAAATATTGGACTATTTTTACAGTTGGACTGTCTGGGTTTAGGTCTGAATAAAAGAGCGTCTTTTAGGTTGTGTTTCACTTCCACAATTGTGTTTTTTCAATTTTTCCGCTTAAACAATAGTTATTTTTTTAAATGGAGGGCGGCCAACGACCATTCAAACGAGCGCGCTCTGCCATTCCGAGGCGATTTCGTCCACTACCAACGGCAACCGCGATGGGGGGTGACATACGTGGAGGGGATAACATAGAGAGAGAAAGGGGTGCAACCGAAAGACTGTTAGGGAATAGGGTGGAACCGGAAGAGGGCGGTAGGGAAAGGGTTGGAATTGAGTTGGTTTTGAGGGAGGGGGGAGAATCGAGTGTTGACATAGATGATATGGAGGAAACTGAGGCGATGGGGAGGGAAGGGACGGGCATGGAGAGGGTAGTAAGGGGAAGTGTGTCAGAAGGGGATTTACCAAATGAAAGGATTAAAGCGGAAGAAGAAGGTGTCCGCGAAGTAGAAGAGGGTAAGGAGGTGGACGAGGAATACGAACCCTCAGGAACTGCGTCGGACGAGCCTATTGAGGAAGGGGAAGAGCCTACGGAAGAGGAGGAAGAACCGGAAGAAACCGAATCATCAGACATTCCGGTCGCAAGATATGACGACGATCCCTCAACCTCGGAACGGCAATCTTCGGAGAGCTCGGAGAGGCACATGGAAGAAGAATATGGAGACGACGACGAGGTTGTTGCTTTTCCACCATCACCGAATCGTGATAGAGCTCTCGTGGCGGTACAAGGACCTCAAATTCCGGCCGAGCGTGATGTGGTAATTCGAGAGGAAGAACCCGATTGGTTTTTCCCGCCTCCAGTCGGAGATGAGGCCATGGATGGCTTCCGACCGACGGCTGCCCATTACATCCCGGTCGAGGAATGGCCGGACTATTGGCGTTACGGGGAGGCGAGGCCTATTGACCGGTGGTTTAACCCCGTCCCGGAAATTCTCGACATCCATCCGGATGTCCCTGCCCACCCAACATGGCTGTACATCGCATCATACAACCATGCGTCAAATTTCCCATATATTAGGCATTTTCAGCCTAATGACGAACGTTTCACATGGATTGTACGCCGACCGATTGGATTTGAAATAGATGTCCCGGAATTAATCCGACATTATCACCCTTGGGACCCACGGTTATTTACCATTCTACGTCGTGCAATTCGTACTCCGGAGCTAAACGAATTTTTAGATGCTCGAAGTGCGGTCTTACAACGCTTCCGAAATGTGCAAGTGAGACGTACGTATCTTTGGGAAATTCCGAGGGTCCCACATGTTGATGAGCCCCCTCCACCACCGGAAGTAGACCGATTGAGAAATGAAGTTCAAAATCTCCATCGCCGTTTGGAGGCGCAAGAAATAGCGATGATAACGGTTCGTCGCTTAATTAATAATTTAACTCGAGAGCTTGCTGCCTTTAGGCGACGTTGATGGGAGATGACGAGGGTCAATTTCGTGTACATCATTCGAAGGAGAGGTACCCAGATTTAGCCCTCAGCCAACATTGGGTGCCACGATGTTTTGTTTATTTTTTATTTTTTTATTCATACAAGTGTGAATTTAATATTTCTCTCCTTTTTTTTCACAAAATGAATTTAAATTCGACTTTTAGTCGTCCATTTGGTGTTTTTGATATCGTCATTGTGTTTGCTATTCATCTTTCTCGGCTTAAGAACGACACAAGGTCGTCGCTGGTTCGTCGGCGAAGTGAGGAATTCTCATTGGCAGTCGGCAGATTACTACGTATCAATGATGTTGTTAAATAAAAATGTAATTTTGCAGATATAATGACGAGTTTCTTTCGTCGCTGAATCTGCGACAGCAAATTTTTGTCGCTGAAAATTGCAGTTTCCTTTTAGAGTCGTTTCATTTATTTATACGACTTTCCATTCAAGAATCTGATTAATACTTTTGACATTGTTTATTGTTTACAGGATACCAAAAGGCCAAGCGATGGTGGGTAGAGAGGAGGTCCACGCTTGACAGAATACGAGAGACAACCCGTACATTTTCTACTTCTAGTTTTGGGACGAGATCGGTGGCGGTTACCAAGGCTTTGCCGGGACGAGGAAGGAAGGAAGCCGCTTGGGTCACGGTTATACACGAGGAGTTACTTTCGGATTTTGAACGTTTTAAGAAAGCGGGTATGAAGATGTCCACCACAATTCTCGGGGACATCGCTAGGGACATAATAAGAGAAAGGAGGAAAGAGTACGGCCCGGAATGGTTCAACCAAGACGGGTCGGAAATACATCCAATCATAAATAAAAGGTGGGTGCAGAGGTGTCAAGAGAAGCACAACATCGTTGTGCGTGCACAAAAGGGGAAACTACAATGTAGTCCCGAGAAAGAGGAATACATTGAGCGTACCGTAGCCTTCCACATGGGCGTTCTAAAGCGGGGGTTTGAATCCGGTGAGTTTATTTACCAATATATTTCAATGACGTTTCATTTTTTTAGTGTATTGTTTTCATTTTATTCCATACTTGACGGCGTAAACCCAAAATAACTACATTTGTTTTGGCTTGGCGGCGAATGTATAACAGGACTTTTCAACGAAGACCTCATGGAAAACATGGATGAAACTCACATGATAGTCAACACCGATAATGGAAAAACTTTGGGGTTTAGAGGAGACGAAGTGGTGAAATACGCTGATGTTGCCGGAGGAGGCGAGTCCATGACTCTCATGGTGCGACTAAGTGGAGGGATGAACGCTCGTATCGAGAACCCAATGATAATTTTTGCAAATCGAGCAAGAAGTTACCCGATACAAGGTTTACCAGACAACGTCCCCGGTGTGTTTTTTCTCCCTCATTTAATGTTTTCAGTTTATGTATTATGTCTTCTTGGCTTTGATGGAGATTTATCTATTTGTCTCTAATCATGTTTTTGTGTTTAATTTTTTTGTGTATATCTCATTACCTAGCTCTCGCATACCTCCTCTCCCTTTCTCCTACTACAAAATATGTGTTTTTTTCTTCTTTAACACTCTGATTTCTCTTATTTTAAGGTTTCTATGGTACACCTAGCTTACTTTCCCTGTAATGCATATGTAAGCAAGCATTCCAAAATGATAATTTTTTCCCTTTGTTTGAGTGTTATATATATTTGCAGGCGTTTGTTACCGGACCGGTCCGAAGGGGTGGAATGATAAAACGGTGTTCCCACAATGGGTCGAAGAGGCAAGGTCTTACCAAGGGGATCGAGATGGACGTCAAAAAATTATATTTCTGGACAACTGCGGTGGTCACAACACGTCCGACGAGTTGGAGCGAGTTCTAGAGGCCAAGAACACCGTGTTACACTATTTTCCACCTAATGCAACACATCTTGTTCAACCGGCTGACTCCTTCGTGATTTCCAAAATCAAGGACGTGTGGAGTCGCATTTGGGATAGTTGGAAGGCGAAAGGAATTGAGAACGGTCAATGGGCTAAACCTTCTAGCCGTGGATGGTCCGGTAAATTGGTTGGACCCGGTAAAGCGTTTTTTTTAAAATTGGCGAGGGACTCCATCCGAGAGGTCAATGCGATGAGAGACAAAAACGGAATGAGTTATGCCAGAAAAGCCATGATTCAATGTGGCTTGTCTCTACGCGACGGAAAGTGGGATGAAGACATGCTCACACAACAACTGCAAGGCATAATCAGCAAATATCGCAACCACTTCGAAGGCGAAGCTGTGGAACCTCCATGCCCGAGGGCAAGGGAATTCCTCCAAAATATTGAAGATGCCGACAGTCAACAAGACAGCATTTTCAATGAGGGAGGGATGAGCGGCAACGAGTTCTAAACATAATACTTGATTGTTTTGTTTTTTAGGGTTATATATATGTTAGTTTGGGGTTGGTAGTTTAATTATAGTGAAGGAATAGTAGTTAAACTAGTTCCAAATAAATGCAGACAGTTCAAGGAGTCCAGTATTATTTGACTTCTTTGGATAGAGCAGATTTCGTTTGTGTGTATGGTCTTTTATATGGGAAAATATCATTTTGTTTTTTATGAAGTAAAAAACCCTTGTATGTCGTGGAATTCGATATATGTTACAAAATTATCATGTATTTACCTCCAGCTGTTGTTATTGTGGTGTTGAACATTCCAGTGTGCTTGTATTATGGAAATATTTATTTTGTCGCAATTTACAACATACCCTAATCACCGACGACTATGCTTCGTCGTTTGTTGATCCTCCTCGGAATTTTTTCAGTGCTTATTTTTATAAACACCATATTTATCGAACTGAATAATGGTTGCTCTTGCAGCGACGATAATTTGTCGTCGCATGACACTAATTTAGCGGGGAAAAAACATTATTGCCATAGCTGACAGAGCAGAGGCTATGTCGTCGCTAAATGGAATTTAGCGACGACACAACATCGTCATCATATTTCAGAAAAAAAAGTATGTTTTGTCGCTAGAAGGTATTTGAGCGACAGCCTAATATAGAGACGAAAAAACATTATTATCATAGCTGACAAAGCAGAGGCTATGTCGTCGCTAAATGGAATTTAGCGACGACACAACATCGTCATCATATTTCAGAAAAAAAAGTATGTTTTGTCGATAGAAGGTATTTCAGCGACAACCTAATATAGAGACGAAAAAACATTATTATCATAGCTGACAAAGCAGAGGCTATGTCGTCGCTAAATGGAATTTAGCGACGACACAACATCGTTGTCATATTTGAGAAAGTAAAGTATGTTTTGTCGCTAGAAGGAATTTCAGCGACAAAACAACGTTCTCACCATCTCCGACAAAGCAGGGTCTGTCGTCGTTGAATTCAATCATGGAACCATTTGTGGAAACCTTTCAGCGCCGAGGTTATTTCGTCGCTGATTCAAACATTTTGAGTTTTTAAATTACATGGATATATTTTTTTTTGTGATCAAATAACATCCTTAATCCTATGTCGAGAATCTCATTTTCGCTAGACTGAAACCATTAATACAATAGTGAAAATCAAACCAAAATATTTCATGCAGGAAAATCAAAGATGAAGAATAATATGCGGTTTGAAGTAAATAATAGAAATAAAAATCATTTTTCGAGCATATACAGATGTCCACAACGAAAGTATGCAAGTTACATGAAATATATTTTAATGCGATAATATCAACGAAACAACATGAAAGAAACTATAAAACACACAATGAATAGAAAATACACCAAAAGTTGACACAAATACGAGCATTCATCAAAACAATGGGAAAAGAAATACGTCAATTTTATATTTCATGGTAAACTCCGTTTACAATTTTGAACTACAACGAATACTTAACTAAGGCCTACTAATCTGCAGTAGTCAACAAAGCTCTAAATAGTCATAAAGTATTAACGTTTCTGCTTGTAAGTAGGAAACCCTCTAAATATAATTTAAAAAACCCTCATATTTTACACACGCTAACTAACTATCCCCCATCCGTGATAACAAATAAAGATCCATGGAAAGCTCCTAATGGTATACTCTATGCGCCTTCGTACGGTCCAATACCTTCAACATGATATTTTATTCTTCCCTATATCGCATGTTTCCGTGGGGTGCTGTACAATACAATCGGCCGTCGGATATATCCTCATCATCGATGACAAATCATAATACATGATAAAAAAAAATATAACAGATTAGTACGTGGTAGGTGGATTTGAAAAATATTACGTGAAAAAGAAGAAGAACAGAGAGTGACACAGAACGAAAACGAGAATAACATAAGAAATAAACCACTCCGAAATAAAAGCAGATAAAGGATATGAGACAGAAAGAGGGAGAGAGATAAACTTGAAAGAAGTGAACAATAGAAAAGGGTAGGGAGGGTTAATGGGAAGAAATATGGGAGATGGAGAATTCGTAGAGAGAGAGATTAAAGGATAGAGAGGAAGAGAAAATGAAGGGGGAAGAAGAAAGAGGCAAAGAGCGCAAGAGAGATGATTCCACATGCTGGGCTGCGCACTTACCAATGATTTCATAATAATCCCGGAAATACATAGCGACGATGTTGGCTCGACCTATATTGTTGTTCCTCCATATTACGTTCCAAACGCTTGCCGCTGTAAACCATAGAGGGAGCCATAGTCTACTGGATGTCGCTAGATTAAAGGAGGCGGCGGGGCGATGACACGCATCCTGCCAAAAAAATGGCGACGTCGTGTAAAAATGCATATGCGAGATTGCAAAGCATGCCGTCAAAAAATGAGGATGTGGTTGAGATTTGTCTGACCACAAAATCTATTTTTTGTGTTCTGTCCGCATATGCCGCTAGTTTGTACCGATCCTCGTTTTCAAGGCGCCGCGTTTTTTCAATTCTAAATTTTGTAAATTCACTCTAATATGTACACAATATGACACTAATTTGTTGTTGTTTTGTGGAACATAACCCATTTTAGAATAAAACATAACTCTAATATGCGTCTCGTTTGTTTAAAGGTCTGGTATTACCATTATGTACCCTAAAAAACCCTTTAATAGTGTAAACATATAGACTATTAATCTCGCAGGATCGGAAATAGAGTTAAAAGGGCACCGTATTAGTCTTAGCTTTACTCAACTATCAACATGTGTAAGTGGGCAACATTACGTTTATGTAACATAGACAGTTTTTAGCATGTGCACATGTTATCAGTTCACACTGACACACACAAAAACGAACGTCTGAATGTATGCGAACGCCTATTTTGGAAACTGGACTCCGCTAATTTTGTAAGCACAGCTCTGTATGAGACCGACATAAATTAACCAGAATTTCCGTACGGATGTCGGTAACGAAGTACACTGTTGTACGAACAAACCACTTCCGTACACCACACTATTAATGAATACAGTACGGTCATACCATTGACGCTATTTTACTAGAACCGTAATTAATGTCAAAGATAAATTAGATTCAATCACTGTATTTCGGGTATCAATGCCAAAATTTTGGGGTGCCGATATAGCGTACATAAGGCTAATAACGATTCACGGTGTACTGTACACCGCCAATCGTTATTAGCGTGTAAGTTTTTTTAGCGAATAAAAATAATTACCGTGGTGTACGCTATTTAAGAATTTGAAAATTTTGGTAAAAATCATACATTCTAATTGTTTGGTAATGGTAATTTAGATCTTTGAAAAAACAAATGTCGGTCGCAAACATGCTTACACTAATATAGGTCTTCGTACAAAATCTGACAAATCGTACACATATCGTACATTCACACGGTCGAAACGTGGCTGTCGGACGAATATGTGCGAGCGGGATTTTTTACGACCTGGTTTTTTTTCCTTTTTAGAACGCACATTCTTATGCGTCCGCGGTTACTAAAACTAATTTATTGTACTTTTTAACTTAAAAAGGTACACTTATGTACGGTCTGACACTGACCGTACACCACTCTATTTAAGAGACAACGTACTGAAAATAACCCTAAATAGAATAAAGAAAAAAATAGAATGAACTACGCTAATGGAGAATAAAAAAAAAAAAGCGGGACGGAATTAGCGTACACAACGCTAATAACGATTGGCGGTGTACACCGTGAATCGCTATTAGCGTAATAAAAAATATAGCGTAATGAAACAATTAGCGTACTTTATGGTAAATTGTGTTTTTTCGGGTACACCATGATACTAATTTATCATGTACTCTAATTTGTAAACTGCTTTGTAAAAAAATTCGGCACGTAATATGTCCACACTAAAATATGTAGATGTACGAAATTGTTCAAATCATCCGCCGTCGCGTTTTTTTTTACATCTCCGTATGCCGGAAAATATTTACGCAATTATATATTATTATATTTTCTGTACTTATAAAATTAAAAATGTACGAAATAGTACAGATCTGACAGTCCGTACATCACACTATTTAAAAGGACACTAAATTACAGTTATGAACCGCATTGAGCGGGTTACCTCAAATAACGTGCAAAAACATTTAGCGTACTTTATTCTATTTGAGAATTTGCCCCAAAAAAAGGGGTACCCCAATTAGCGTCATGTACGCTAATAGCGATTCACGGTGTACCTTACAAGTGTGTTGAATAGTACACCATCAATCGCTATAAGAGTAAAGGAATAAATAGCGTAAAAAAAAACAATAGTGTTATTAACACTAATCGGGAATTTTTTTTTTTTGAAAAAAAATATATATACTAATTAATCCCTAACTGTAATTTGGGTTGTCCTGAATAATAAATGCCCGCCCTTTCGATGTCTACATTAATCTGTGTAGCCGTACAAAATCTGACAATTCGTACGCCGTCGCGCTGTTCACACGGTCGACGGACGAACATATGAGAACGTTATTTTTGTCGACGAGTTTGCGTCTCTTTCTTCCAGTGCACATTCACATGTGTGCGCAATAATGTTAAGTGTCTTTTTATGCTTTCCTAATTCAAAAAGTACCATTTCGTACGAATATTCCCTGTCCGTACGCCACACTATTTCCATCGCAGTGTACTTTCCTTATTAACGCTAATTGAAAAAAAAACCTAATTAGAATAATGGAAAAAATAAAATTATGGATTGTATTTCGGGATTTTTTTTTTTTTAAAAAGGGCACCGAATTGGCGTTATATACTCTAATAGCGATTGACGGTGTACAGTACACCGCGAATCGCAATTAGAGTAAATTACTCTAATTCCTTCGCTCGAATTTTCGACTCTATCACATCAAAAAGAGTAAGTGATTCTAATTTTTTCATTATGCTATTTAAGGTAAGGTTTAATTAGCGTTTTTAATTCTAATATATGTTATCTTTAAATAGTGTGGAGTACGGACAACGTCCGACCGTGCAAAATTGTACTTTTGTAAGTAAAAAAGTACAAATAATGATTTAATATAGGCCATTATCGTGTAATTGCGTTTTAACAAACCGCGTAATGCAAGACGAAAAAGGTCGGTTTCCAGATATTCGATGATTTTTGAGATTTGGTAGTCAGCTTACGTGGAGCCACTCATATCAGAACACGTATGTAATACCATTTGACAAAAGATACGCGATGTACCCGAGGCCTCTGTATTTCATAAACTTTGCTGTCCGTACTATTACAGAGACCTCCTCGTGTAACCATACCCCAAATAATTAATCATTAGAATTTCACAATTAGTACTTTTTTGTCGATTACATTTTGCGGCGTCTACCTTTAAGTCACGGAACGAAAATCACAGCGTACGTGGCGTATTAAACAATTTGACTTTTTGGCTAAAATAACATATTATATAAAAAAATAAAAATAAAAATTTTTAAAAATACATATATCGCGATATATATCGCGATTGTTTATGTTGGTCTCGGTACGATATATCGAGGATCCTGCTCGATCGATATTCAATATATTGAATATCGAGATTATCGCGATATGAATTTACCCGATACCCAACACTAGTTACAACGTTACTTTTTTTCTCCACTTAAAAAACTTTTTCTCCATGCACACTTGTCGGATTGTTAATCGAACGGTTGCGATTAAAGGATCGATTCTCACCTTCCTATAGGCGGTCTCCGATTGAAAATTGGACAGGTGTGCACGGAGAAAAGTATCTTAAAGTGGCGAAAAAAACGTTGAATAATAATGATGCACGGTGTACTGTATTGTACGTATTCAGTTATTTGTTCCGTTCCAGTTGAGCATATTTCTTTTTTTCTGCACTGATACTACAGAACAGTACAGTACTGTACCATACTGTACAGTACACCGCGAATCGTAATTAGAGTAAATTACTCGAATTCGGTCGCTCGAATTTTCGACTCTATCACATCAAATAGAGTAAGTGATTCTAATTTTTTCATTATGCTATTTAAGGTAAGGTTTAATTAGCGTTTTTAATTCTAATATATGTTCTCTTTAAATAGCGTGGAGTACGGACGACGTCCGACCGTGCAAAATTGTACTTTTGTAAGTAAAAAAGTACAAATAATGATTTAATACAGGCCATTATCATGTAACTGCGTTTTAACAAACCGCGTAATGCAAACGTCAAAGTGACGATAAACTGTACGTTTTGTCAAATTCTGTACGAATACCTTATTTACAGTAGATGATATTAGCTTGCCAAATTAGAGTACACCGCATAAATTAGAGTAAATTCCTTTTTGAAACAGTTCTTTCACATAAATTAGAGTAAATTACTCTAATTATTTTTTTCTTTTTTTTTACTCTAATTTTTTCATTACTCTAATTACAATGCGTGGTGTACTGTATAGTAAAGTAGAGTACACCGCCAATCGCTATTAGAGTAAATAACGCTAATTCGGTGCCCTTTATTCAAAGAAAAAAACATGAAATACAATCCATAATTATATTTTTCCAGTATTCTAATTAGTAGTGTTGTGTATCGGTAAAAAACTTATCGCGATAACACCGATACCGATAGTTATAGGTTATCGGACGGTCAGAGGTTCCGATATATCGGTCTGAGACCAACAAATTCCATATCGGCGATAACTTAAACGATATATAGTATGCATACAATAATACTTTATAACATACTGTATTATTTTATTGACTTTATATAGCGTGGCATGCCACGTGTACAAACCTGTTCCGTTCTCGTTTAACTGCAATTTATTACGGACAGCGCAGCACATAAAAGTTGGTCTGTTAACTGAACATAAATTTTACGGCGACGTACGGAATTTTATTGACAAACTGGTCAACATGGAACTGGAAAAAGACGGCGGACACAAAGTACAACGGACGCAAAATAACATCCTGCGCGCCGCCGGAATCGAATGGACGACTTGGAATGAGAAAACACGAGCGGACGGGCCAGCGTGAGCGCCGGCATCCCGAAATGGCTCGTTTGGCAGCTTATGACAATAAAGCCAACAGATTGACACGTGGCAGGTCCCCAGTGGATCTCAAGGAATAAAGGGACAAAGCCATGGCGTCGGATGTGAAAGGCACATCGTTTTTATTGGATCCGTATAAATACCGTACAAATCTCATGGCGGCTACTGTACTTTCTGTGCTTGTACTCGTTCGGGGAATAAGGCGTACAGTTGAGTGTACAAGCTGTACATTTATCTATACGGCTCGTACATTTATTAGTGATAGTTATCGTTATCGACATTATCGCCGATGAGTACCCGAATTATCGGCTACTTATCGGCGATAAGACTGATGTCGATATATCGTACCAATATATCGATTATTGGATACCCGAAAAAAGGCCCATATCGGTTATCGACAAATCCTTACTGATACACAACACTACTAATTAGGGTTTTTTTTCAATTAGCGTTAATAATGGAAGTAGTGTGGCGTACAAACGGGGTATCTCCGTACGAAATGGTACTTTTTGAATTACAAAGGCATAAAAAGAAACTTAACATTATTGCGCACACATTTGAATGTGCACTGGAAGAAAGAGACGCAAACTCGTCAACAAAAATCACGTTCTCATATGTTCGTCCGTCGACCGTGTGAATAGCACGACGGTGTACGAATTGTCAGATTTTGTACGAATACACATATTACTGTAGACATCGAAAGGGCGGGTATTCATTATTCATGACAGCCCAAATTACAGTAAGGGATTAATTAGTTTATATATATATTTTTTCAAAAAAAAAAAATCCCGATTAGTGTTAATAACACTAATTATTTTGTACGCTATTTATTACTTTACACCAATAGCTATTGGCGGTGTACACCGCCAATCGCTATTAGAGTATATAACGCCAATTCGGTGCCCTTTTAAAAAAAAAAAAACGTGAAATACAATTAATAACGCTATTTAAGTACGTGGACCATAATCTGCCACGTCTCTGGTACTAAATTAGAATCAATAACGCTAATTGTTTTTTGACGCTATTTAATCCTTGACTCTAATAGCGATTGGCGGTGTACTGAATGTACTAAATGTTCTGAACCTAGTTGCCGTATTGGAATGCATTGGGCTGACTCATAGTTCAAAAGTAGGTGACCGTACGCCCATACAATATGCCTATTGTATGCAAAACATACAATATGGCCTTAAGACCCATATTGTATTGGCCGCAAAATGAAATAAAATAGTAACAGGGTTGAGTTACACATGGATCGATAGAGAATTAAACGTCATGTCTAAAATTGAAAAAAAAATCGGACAAAAAAATATTTTTCTGTGAGTTTTGAGCGACTTTTTATTTAAACCGTCAGATTTGGACAATCTGACGGTCTTTGATGAAAGTAACGATCTAAGAAGATCACATGAAAAGCCCATAACACAACTTACGATAGGACTATCGTCAGATTCGGACGATCGGACGGTCGCTGATGAAAGTAGCGATCTAAGAAGATCACATGGAAAGCCCGTAACACAACTTACGCTAAAGGCGGCCTACAAAAGGCCTACCAAAAAACGCCTACTTTTGAACTATGGGCTGACTGGCTGAGTTTCGCCAATAGACGACAAAATCTGTCAGAAGTGAGTAGAAGTGTACCAAACCAATATTTATTCGTACGATATAGTTGCCTTGTTATTGTACGGCCACGATGAATTGGTTTTAATTTCCAGCGGTTCACGATAACTGAAAAAATGTTAAGCCGCAAGATCCGCGCGGATACTTTCTCATTACAAAAAGACAATCGTACGAATGCCAGGATCTGACAAATCTCCAAAGATCAGATACATGAACTTAAATTAAATTGCCCCTACTGTACGGACGGCTGGGATTCAGATTTGTACCCTGGAACGTGAAAGAAGTATCTTACAATGATGTACGGTCAAGATTCGAAACAAGATTCGGAAGAAAACTTAATTGCAAAACTTGCTATAGAAAAAGTCAAAAAACATCTAAGTACAAGATTCGCAAGCTCCCCTGTGGTAGGTGTGGCTCCATAGAAAAAATCGTACGAGCGGCGAACGAACTTTTTCAGTATGGGTAATTTCGCATGTGCTAAAGTTACAGTTATTTTCTGTCGTTTTTCTCCATAACGATATATGATAACGGCGCTGATATCCGTACACGGGCCGTCTCTCTCAAACACACGTGTCTTCACACATACGGCGTAGGAAAAACATTGTCCACCTGTCGGCAAGTGGGAAGACGAAAAACGAAACCGCATTTCTGTGCGACAGCGAAAGGTATTTTAGAGTTTTGACACGTCGACAATGTGGCATACGGACATTACGAAGTGCCTCAAATTGAAGCCGAGTGGAAGTTCGCCTCATTTTGTGTACCACTTCATCTGTCACATTGTTTCGTACACGTCTACGTAAGTCACTTTTTTAAGTGACAAGTTATTTGCGTTTACATCCGAATGCTTTGAAAGTTGTACGGAGAATCTTCGCTAAAAAACTAAGGGTATGTCCCCATGTATTAAAGTATCTACTTTTCTCTGTCTTTTTGCCCTAAAATCCAGGGAACTTTGACAAAAACTTTAGCCGTACGAAAAAATCATTTTTACCAAAGTAAAGTAAACGTCAATTCATACTTTGGATGTACGGCGTGTTTGTCGTCATGTGAACGCATTTTGGCGTTTTCCTCTTTTCGACCCCCGGGCAAGAGAATCCAGCCCAAAAAAAAACTTCATCCAAAATCACCTCGAGGGGGTGATTTTAGTTCAAGTACCGCCCAAACAGCGAATGAGAAATGACCCACGGACGCGCCACAAGAGTGTGAAAATTTTAGGATAAGGGAGAGTCCTCGCTATTTTTCTCCGTGCCGTAACGCGCATGTACAAAAAAAAAAATGTTGGGGTCTCGAACCTCCACTTTCATTCATGTGGTCCTTTGCAAAATTTTGCGCCGTCGTCGCCTCTCCCCTCTCCCTCTCACACCATCGCTTTTATCTTACACTTTAGAATGAGAGACGACAATATTGGTATAAAATGAAAGATATTTTAAAAATATTATTTTTGACAATTTTTAGGTTTTTTTTTAATGGCAAGTCGAGCGAGAAAAGTAGAAAAAACGAAATCGGAAAACCATGACATAAAGTTATTGAATCAGTGACGTCGACGTTGTCATAAGTGAGCGTGACGTCACAACCAAACCCTAAACATCTACGATTTCACAAAAATCTAGACGTCTACAACTGTCGCTGTTTTTGTTGGCGTCACCAATCGTCGGAAGTTTCGTAGTCGCCTTCAATCGTCACAAGTTGTACCTACGTCTACAACCGTCACATTCCAAAGTTATGATTTCCATTTTCGCACATAAGGACGCTCTTCAAAGTAGTACGGAGAATCCTTACTACAGTCCAAAATACTTTATCAAAGTACCGATTACATGGGGACGTACCCTAAGTTTTGGTTACATGCGAAAGTACCCTTAGGGTTTGGACTTTCCGCTCGGACAGTATTTTCGAAATGTAGAAACTTTATTAAAATGTACAAGGTGCACAATAAATACTATACCGTACAACTCTATTAGCGCACATTTGTCCGTACACATTTGTCCAGTTTTCAATTTAAGATAGCCAATCAGAAGCTGAGAACCTTACCTTTCAATCGCAGCCGTCAGATCAACAATCCGACATGTGCCTATGGAGAAAATATGTTTTAAGTGGCGAAAAAAACATGAACACTAATAGCGATTCACGGTGTGCTCATGGTAACCAAAAAAAGAGAAACCCTAAAGTTGGCGCAAATTTCGTCACCAAAAAAACCCTAATTTTATCGAAACTCAAGGAGTACCGGTGATTCTATCTCCAAACTGTGGGTCTAATAAGCGTGAAATAAATTAAAATAAGCGTAAATAGTACACAAGCGCATGGAACCGTTAAACAGTCACATGTATAAGTTTCTTACACAAAATCCGATGTGGCGAAAGACGATATTTAACAAGCACGATGTAAAACCATCGTAGCACATGGAAACAAGTGCAAAACGATTTTTTTTTTCCTTTTTAATGATGGCAGAAACTAAACTAAAAAAAAAGAACGCAGGTGGAGGCAAACAAAAGAAAAACAAGGTCCAATGGAACCAAAGGAAGGCAAAAACTCATAATCCAACCAAGGCAAACCAATAAAGGATATGGGAAGAGACATTAAGCTTGAAAAGATAACCAAACACCGTACCCAAAACATAACTACCTAACTGAACTCGAAAAGAGCAAAAAAAAAAAAAAACTACCAAAAGCAATTCTTACATATCCTAGCTTAGCATCGCACACTAAGGGAGTTTTGAACCACGTCCATATTCTATAACAACAACACAACGAATTGAAAGAGGTTAGAAGCTTGTAGCCATTGAAAAAAGTGAAATAAACACGAACCATAAAAAGAAGTAACGACATAAGTGGGAGGCTCTCAAGGCCCCTTTCCTCGAAAGAAATTGACCACAAGTTTGGAGGAAACT
Organism: Zygnema cylindricum; assembly: GCA_037447655.1. Classification (NCBI taxonomy): domain Eukaryota; kingdom Viridiplantae; phylum Streptophyta; class Zygnematophyceae; order Zygnematales; family Zygnemataceae; genus Zygnema; species Zygnema cylindricum. The sequence continues at coordinate 281,068 of JBBHKE010001106.1, read as the reverse complement.
CATTCAATGAAACTTGGAGACAATCAAATATCTCGATCGCCATCGGAATAAAATCATCCACAGCATGCAAGTCTTCACATATCGGCTCCCTCTTTTTACCACAATATGTTCGACTACTCTAACATTTCAAGCTTTGTTACAAACCAATGTCATAAAGGCAAGGTTCACCAAAACAATATCACCAAAAATACGACGGCCACCATTAAAAGAAAAACATTAAATTACCACGATTAATAATATGTGAAACTTGCGAGACCACACATTACACCCAGTCAAGGAGCAACAGCTACAACAATGTCAAAAATAATGACTTGTGCCCAAGTCAACTCTCTCCCATTGGAGTAACAAAGCCAATGGACTCCACCCGTTAAAAGACACCGTGACACAAGCAAAAAATAAAGTGGAGTAAAGGTTGTTGAAGGAAGCCAACCCTGAAACATGAGGATGGTGGTGAATTGAGCAAACGTGAAAGTTGAAATGCAAATAATGGATATTGTTGATAACCAAGCTTTAAAAGCAAAGGTCCTGTAGAAGGGAAAATTTATGAAGAATTAAAGGGAACTACCTTAAAAAACTTGGATCGAATAGTGGTGATGAACTTGTAGTTGATTTAATTCTTAAACACCCGTAAAATGCTTTCAATTAAGGTTGCGCAAAAATTACATATCTGTTAGAGCAAATAATAGAAAGAACATTACGCCTTTAAAGTAACTAATGGACGGTGAAGACACATTATGAAACACGAGGAATGATGGTAGTAAGATCAAAATTATCCCCATCCAAAAAGTGAGGGACGAATGTGAAAGCAGTCAATATACATTTCCCAAGGTATACAATTCCCCACGTATATAATCTCACTGTTGCACAATTCCTCGGGTATAAAATTTCCAAAGTATTTAGTTCTCGTGGTGTACAATATCTTAGACATGCACCCCAAAAACCGTAAGATGCGCTAAAATAAAACCCCGTCTCAAATAAAGAAATAATTACCACAGAAACAAGACTAAGATCAAACAAGAATCGAGAATTGAAAGGCGAAGCTATACAAAATTGAGGTCGTAAGGCCCTTGCTCTTTATATCTATTATATTTATCATAACGCGAGCACCACACATGTGAAGCTTAGTCTTCACTCCTATTTGAAATTAGAAGTAGTGAAGAAAGCTCAAAACTCCTCTTACACTCCATCCCTCCCTCCATCCCTCCCTCCCTCCCTCCCTCCCTCCCTCCCTCCCCCCAACCAAAATTTTGCAAAAAATAGCAAATTGGTGACAATATTTTTTTTGCAAAAAAAAAATGTAAACGTGGGGTGAGGGAGAGGGAAAGGGAGAGGGAGAGGAAAAGGGGGAGGGAGCGGGAGAGGGAGAGGGAAAGGGAAAAGGAGAGGGAGAGGGAGTAAGAGTAGGAGAGGGAAATTGACAAGGAGAAGGAGATAGAGAGGGATAACGAGAGGGAAATAGGGAGGAAGAGGGAGAGGGAAAAGGAAAGGGAGAGGGAGAGGTCACGAGAAATAAAGAGGGGGAGAGAGAAAGAGAAGGAGAGGGAAAAGGCGAGGGGAGGGAAAGGGAAAGGGAGTACGAGAGTGAGAGGGAAAGGAAGTGGTTTATGGTAATAGAGAGCAATGCACGACTTGGACAATGGACGTCGATTTTTTCATGGCATAGTTATTTGATTTAAATTATAAATATATATATATATATATATATATATATATATATATATATATAGCCAAAGTACCGCCTTTATTAAAAAGCGAAATGATAAATTATCCGAATTGGTGGGAACAAAAAGGGGCAGTAATGCTAAGACTACAAATGGAGGGAAGCAAACAAAAATGATAAGCAAGGCAAAAGCAACTAACACACAAAAAAGAAATGGAGGCAAAACAAAGATACCCAAAGAAGCAACAAACACTTATTGCAAAATCTAAACTGACCCCACCTAATCCCAATATATCTAAAAATCTACGAAAGGTAATCGCGTAAGTCCTCAAATTCCAAGGGAGCAAGGGAAGGGAGTTTAGGAAACGCCGACAATCCATAACCGCAATAGAAAATCGAAAGAGGGTAGAAACTTGCACTTGTTGTGATTTTATGGATAAAAAATAAGTAAGGACTGATGTTGGAGGCCTCTTTGGTCCTCGACAAAACCGATGTAAGAGGCTTCTTTGGTCTCAGACGCTCAAACAAGCACCAACCACAAAGAAAGTCTTCCAATGTCGCACCGAAAAAACGAAATATCTCGACCCCAGTCGGAATAAAGCGATCAAAACCCTAAAAAACTGTAAAAAACCCAAAAAAACCCAAGAGGTGGTGGGCATAATCACACTTATTCTTCCTAACGAGCCGCTTGACTAACAACTTCTTGTTTGTAAATATGAATATATATGTATATATACATAGATAAATATAAATATATATATATATATATATATATATATATATATATATATATATATATATATACATTTTATATATATATACGTATATTGTATTTATTGCTATGTTGATTATTTGTTTCTATGATCTTACATGTTTATAGTATAGTTTGGTCACATGTTTTAATCATGTATTTTGTTTGTACTTTTTGATTACTATTAGAGATCCACCAAAGGTTTTTTTCTCATGACCGACTTTCCATGTAAAATCCTAAAAAGCCTTCAAACCCTAAAAAGTTATTTATTAAAACATATTAAATGGAGGATAGCCCACTTTTTCAGCAGTTTGCCTTCAACCGAACCTTTGTGAATTGATTCCCATGTTATGTTTTTTACCAACAAAATTACTCCGTTTTCAATTTGTTGACACTTACTCCCAAAATTTTGTTTGACACATAATCGAGACTAAATGATTCTAATGTAGGACTATAATATTCTAAATCTTTTTATTAGTTACCTCAAAACACCCTCATCAAGATTATACCATTGATGAGTGTTAGGTATTGAGGAACACTTGCTCATATTCGATATGTACCCAATTTTAAGTACGTGATAATTGATATATCGCTTAGATATATCGACGAGGTAAATATCGCGCTATTCTTCGGATACATCGAGTCGATATTGTCATGCCGTTAGACGTCAGCGGGTATTGTGATTAAATCGTGTACTAATTCAAGTTTCGGTGACGTGATAGGTACATATCCGAGAGTACAACTAGAGATTCGTACGTGACAAAAGTCGAAATATACTCTCGTACGGCACCACAGGAACACGATATGAAATCAGCGTGGAACTGGACCACGGTACGACATCAGATGTCAGGAATTCAAACGGCTACTAACCAGACAAGAGTCTGAAGTCATGAACCCTTGGAGGTTCATGCATCATTTTTGCCTAGCTTAGGGAGGGTTCTCATCCTCGAGGTGTAGATGTAAGGCAGTTTGAGGCGGCCACGCAGCGGTCGTCTCTTGAAACTGGCAACGTTTTAACATAGAAACCTGCACGCTCAAAGACATGTAGGAATTAGTGTAGCCGTACGGATTAGTGAAAGCATAGGATAAATGCCATTTGGCGAGATAGTAACTTTTGCAAATTAAGTTCGGGAATCCAACATTGGAAGGTTGTCGTTTTCTGACAAGCATTATTCTCGGGATTTGTCGAACTCTGTCGTTAGGGTTTCACCCGAATATTTAGTGACAGGTTAGTTTTTGAGTTAGGGTTTTTCCTTTTCAGACCCATGGTTTCAGGCTAGTGATTGTCTCTAAGTTTTTCCTTCTCTTTGTACTAAGACCTTACCTAATCTACCGGCGCAAGCCAGCGTGCAAGGTTTCCCTCCAGACTATCTTCTACTTGCTGTGATTTGTGAATTGAGTCCACATCTACTTGCTGTGATTTGTGAATTGTGTCTGTGGACTTGGTGTTTTCTTGCTGTTTGGACGTTGACTATACGGGCTAGTACTCACCTTGTCTGCCCTTGGAGGAACACCGGTTATCTCGGTTCTTTCATCCGGCTAAGGAAGGGTTCTCACCAGCTGATTGGACTCCTGTAGGGAACATTGATGACTTCAGGGCCTAGTGGCTACTGTCGCAAATATTCCCGTACTTAATTTGTTTATTTCTAATTTTCTTCATTCCTTGTGTCAATTGTTTTCTTTCTGTCTAGATTATTTTCATTCGTTTCATTTCTAATTTTCTTTATTCCTGGTATTTTCTGTCTAGTTTGAATTGAATTTGTTAAAATTAAAAAGAAAAAAAAGAAAAAAAAAGTATAATATTTTTGTTATGCTTTGATTCCATTTTATTTGTTGCCTATTTGTTTTTAAGTTGCTGAATTTGAGATTGTTGAACTGTCTGGTATCGTTTTCGCTCCTTTCTTCCTACCGGATTAACTCACCCAGAAAACCTAGAAAACTTAAAAACTCATAAAAAAAAAAACCTAAGTAAAAAAAATATATATATATAAATATTAGGTTGCACGAATTATCACGAAAATTATCATTGCTTTATAGACGGGCAAAGCGTGGCAAAGTGCTGATACACGTGCCCTAACAGGCTACTAACTACTTTGGTATTTTAAGTTATGATCTCTTTTCGACGATTCGGAATTGGAGGGAGGTTGAAGCATCACTAGGAGACCTTACCGATCGCTCCAGGTGAGTAATTGGATCCTTGTGGTTACAGGCCCGTGATAGGTTGTTAAGCGCGATAACCTAGAGGGGTTAGGATCCGACCGAAGGCTGTGCCTGTAGAAATTAATGGTTTAAAGTATTTTCTAGGTCTGAATAGAAATAAAGAAGCCGAGGCAGTCTACCTCTAACTTCTCTCTCCAACTCTCAAACTTGTCGCAGTCACTGAGAAATAGGAGAGGAAGCTAGAGCCATGGCTACCTAGGCTATCCTCAGGTTTACGGGAAATTTATATTAGTCTAGGGACTAATTACTAAAATATATGTGCCGGCGACAGGATTTGATCCTGGTATCTGCCGGCGATCAGTGAGTAGATAGTCGGTAGCCTTAGCTGTTAGGTCTAGAAGTGGTGTTACATAGTATATAGTACGATAATGATTTAAACATGTACACGTAGGATAAGTCATTTAACTATAACTGTTAACGGGATACATAGATATGGTAGTGTAAAAGTACGAATTGCGGTACGGATAAGAAATCAATACCGCGCATTGATTTCGTAAGCGAAACAAATACCGCGCATGTATTTATTACGGCTACGATCAAATGCGAGTTTAATCGGACGGCCGGAATTAGCGCCGAGATCGCGGATGGAGAATTCGGCGGTTTGTGGGCATCGCCACATCGGATGACACGTGGCGATGTAACATTGGAGCGCGGCATCTCCGAGGATTAAAGGAGCGAATCCGGATATTCCACGTGTGGACATTTAGGCCATGTCGTACAATGTCCGTACATAAAGTACACCGGCAGCTGAAATTTTGCGTACGGAACAGTAATCTGATTGGTTCCGTACATCAGTAGATAGAGTCTGTGAGAGAGATAAGACTTAGAAAAATTAGAAAATAGGACCCTCTCTCCCAGAGAGCTTCTGTACAAAAGGTCAACTTTGACCCTCAATAACTTACTGCCCAGGGGAGCAAATTCAGAGATTCTTTTTGCTATCGACTCATGAAGTCTTGCCTTCACAGGGGTGAAGGTGGTCAGAGTTTTTGTATGCCAGGGTGGCAGTTATTTTTGCTTAAACACAAAGGGGTCAGGATTATCCTAGAGGCTTCTTAGAAGCTGTCCACTCTGAGGACTTATGGAGGTCTCAGAGTTTCAGGTTATGGGCCCACCCACTAGGGACCCAATCTTTAATGGAACTGGCTTCATATAATGGGAAAGTATGATGATAGGAGCTCTATACGAAAAAAGGTTTTGGGGGATAGTGAGTGGACGATTGGGGCGTCCATCAAGTCTTGGAATTCCTCCAGGGTTTAAAGGAAGCAGATTCACCGAAAAGAGGATTCACCTTCAACGGAAGAAACAAAGGAACGAGAGGTGGTGGACAAAGGAAAGGAGAAGGAGGCGACCACACCAATAGCAACTGGTTTAGCATTCATGTCACCTATTGTGAGGAACGAGGAGAATGATACTGAAACCTGGGACTTCAACAATATGGCGGCAAAGCACTTCATTCTACGCCATCTCACTCAAGGACTTGCATGTCCTCATTTGCAGGTAGAGAGGGCATCCGATCTTTGGATGGCTCTCATAGAGATGTACCGAAGTGGTACGATTCAGCAACAACAGTTGGCTGATCAGAAAGTTAAGGAGTATGTATACAAAGGGGGAAATATGTTGGATTTTTGCAATGAGCTTGCTACACTCTTCATGGAGCTAGAGAGTGCGGGAAAAGTTTTTAGTGAAAAAGAAAAGGTTAACTGTTTACTAATGAAGTTACCTGATGAGTTCGAGAACATAATCAACCGTGTGCAGGACTTGCCGGACTCAAGGTGGATATGGAACTCAGTGGTAGGGATGATTCTCGTTCGAGAGAATACGATTGAGATCCGAAGGGGAGGAAAGAGTGGCCAAGCCTTGGCAACAACAACCGATTGGAGGAACAAGGATTCGCGGAAACCAGTCGGAAACTATGGGGGTAGGGAGCAGAAAAAACAGGCTGACAAATTCGAACCAAGGGCTCCCAAAGGTTTATGTCATTTTTGTAAGAAACTGGGGCACTATATGGCAGAGTGCACTAAGCTAACCGAGCTTCGGTTAAAGGAGGGGCAGACCGGTGGTACCCCGAGAGGAAAGAAAAAGGCACTTGTCACACATGTACTTGAGGCAGAATCCGAGGATGAGGACGATGAGCTCTTTTTAGATGAGGAGTTGGAGGCGAAAACTGAGGTTGAAATTCCACGACGGCAGAAATGTGCTTACGGTGGATTGAAAGGTGAAGCAGGCTGGATTATAGATTCAGGTGCCTCAATGCACATGTGTAACGATAGGCACCTGTTCACTAAGATAAGAAAGATTCCCACCGTAGAGATAGAGAACGCGGATGGGAGGATAGTCACCACTACTCTTGTAGGATCGGTAGATGTGAAAGGGTTAGTAGAAGGAAAGACATCCATATTAACATTCTCCGATGTATAGTTTATTCTGGAGCTGAACAAAAACCTTATCTCTACATCTGTATTAGATGATAAGGGTTTTTTCACTAGCACTAGGGAAGGAGTCTTTACTGCTAGTTTTGAGGAGGATGTCTATTTCATTGCTGAGAAAGGTAGCCATGGGATGTTTAGGCTGATCTTAAGTAATGAAACGAAGAAACTTTATTATGCCGGTGTTCATGATATTATGATGTGGCATAAGAGGCTTGGGCATGTGAATCTAGATGAGTTAAGAGAGATGAAAAAGATGGGAGTGGTGGAAGGGATTCAGTTCAGTGAGAGTGATGATATAAGTGATTGTAGTGGGTGTGCTCAAGGTAAAGCACACAGATTACCCTTTCCTAAAACAGCCACCTACAAGGGAGAAAAACTTCTAGATCTAGTACACACAGATATTTGGGGACCGGCTAGAGTGCCCTCACCGGGGGGGAAGAGATTTATGATGACTATAACTGATGATTGGTCTCGGTATTCCCGAGTGTATTTTTTGATAAACAAGTCAGAAGCTGAGGATTGTTTTAGACAATATAAAGCATGGAGCGAAAAACTCCATGAAACTCCAATCAAGAGAGTAAGGAGTGACAATGGTGGAGAGTATACTTCTAACCAGTTTGAGGATTTTTTGAGGGAAGATGGGGTTCAACACCAAAAGACAGTTCCAGAAAATCCGGAACAGAATGGGGTAGCTGAAAAGTTAAATAGAACACTAAGTGATAGTGTTAGAAGTATGTTGTCGGATTAGAAGATAGGAAAAAGGTTTTGGGCAGAAGCAATGAACTGTGCTTATTACCTCAAAAATAGAGTTCTTACTTCAGCTATAAAAGATCAAACACCTTATGAGAGATGGACAGGCCGGAAACCAGACTTATCTCATTTAAAGGTTTTCGGCAGTCAAGTATTCAGTCTAGATACAGATCGGTCTAATTGGAAGCTAGATCCTAAAGGAAAACCGGGATACTTATTAGGATATAATGAGGATGTTAAAGGATATAGAGTTTTTGATCTAAAAAGAGAAGATATAATCGTAGTAAAGCATCTAGTAGTTATGGATGAAGGAAAGTCCGTGGACCCCTTCAAATATACAAAGTCAGTAAAAATCAGATTTGAGTCAGAAAATTCTGATGACTTTGAGCTTCCTAACTATCCAGGTTTTAGAGACGATGACATTCTTGCAGGTACAAATCAGACCGAAAAGGACTCGGCTGTGGAAACTCCAGTGACAACTCTACTTGAAGCGGAAGACGTGGTGGAAATTGATTCGGAATCAAGGGATAGGGGAGAAGCCGAGTTTGTTCGAAAGAATCCACGAGAACCATCTATTCCGGCCTCAGATTTTGAGGGAGGGAGGAGAAGTAGCAAAAGACTGCAAGAAAAACAGGTTAATAACAAGGTAACAAAACTATCTCATCAAGATGAACCTCAAACTTATGGAGAGGCGATGACTTGTCCAGAAAGAAATCGGTGGAAGACAGCCATCAATGAAGAGATGGCCTCAATTATGGCAGCCAATACTTGGGAGCTAGTGGATTGTCCACCTAACCGAAAACCAATCGGTTGTAAGTGGGTTTTCAAATTAAAACTGAACCCAGATAACACAATCGAGCGCTACAAAGCCCGACTAGTGGCAAAGGGATTTACACAAAAGGAGGGAATTGACTACGAGGAAACCTTTGCCCCGGTGGTCAGATTTCCCTCCGTCCGCATACTTCTCAGCCTCGCAGCAGCGGAAGACATGGAAGTGCACTAGATGGACATCAAAACAACCTTTTTGCATGGAGAATTGGAAGAGGAGATCTTCATGCGACAACCCGAATGGTTTGTGGAAGAAGGAGAGGAGAGTAAGGTATGCCGACTGATTAAATCTCTTTATGGTTTGAAACAGGCGCCTCGACAGTGGAATAAGAAGCTTGATGAGTTTCTTACCGGTCTAGGATATATGCGGATCAGCTCAGATCACTCAATCTATGTTTTCGAAGATGAGGAAGGTTTTATATTTATTGCAATTTATGTTGATGATTTGCTTGTTTTAAGTAAATCAATGGAAAAAATTAATAAACTGAAAACCGATCTTAAGGGGAGATTTGAAATGAAAGATATGGGGGAAGCAAAATATATTTTGGGAATTCAAGTAGAGAGAGACCGAAAAAGAAAAATTATAAGATTGACTCAAAAGGAAGCAATAGGGAACATGCTTGAAAAATTTCAAATGGATAAAACTAATAGTTGTACAACTCCAATGGAATTGAAGAAGGGAAGTGAGGGGAGTGAGGAAGAAGGAGTCATAGTCTTAGACGAGGAATTATCTCCTGAAGAACAGAAGTTCATGCAGACTATTCCTTACAGGCAAGTAGTGGGAAGTCTAATCTATTTTATGAATTGTACCCGGCCGGATTTAGCTGCAGCTGTAGGAGTGCTGAGTAGAAGTCTAAATGCTCCCACTAAGAAGGATTGGGAGACAGCTAAGAGAGTTCTTAGATACTTGATAGGAACTAGGGATCTATGGTTGCATTTGGGTGGGGAGAATACTGACATCACTACTTGGAGTGATGCTAGTTATGGTGATGCTCCGATGAGGAGATGCACTTCTGGATATGTATTATATGTGGGTGATGGGGCTTGTTGTTGGAGTAGCAAACAGCAAAAGGTTATTGCTCAGTCCACCATGGAGGCTGAGTATATGGCCTCTTGCTCTGCTGTAAAAGAATTGATGTGGGTCAAGTCTTTACTTGGTGAACTTGGTCATCTTAAGAGTGGTGTGCAGAAAATATTTTGTGATAATCAAGCAGCAATCGCTATTTCTGCCAATCCTAAACATCATTTTAAACCTAAACACAAGGACATTAGACTCAGCTTTGTTAGAGAGAAAGTAGAAAATAAAATAATCAGTTTAGAGTACCGACCAGATAGTGAGATGGTAGCAAATATGATGATCAAACCTGTGCCTTCCCCTAAGCTAATTTTCTGCTGGGAGAAGTGTGGTCTGAAATTAAAGATTGACTAGAAAATAAGGGGAGTGTAGAAATTAATGGTTTTAAGTATTTTCTAGGTCTGAATAGAAATAAAGAAGCCGAGGCAGTCTACCTCTAACTTCTCTCTCCAACTCTCAAACTTGTCGCAATCACTGAGAAATTGGAGAGGAAGCTACAGCCATGGCTACCTAGGCTATCCTCAGGTTTACGGGAAATTTATATTAGTCTAGGGACTAATTACTAAAAGATATGTGCCGGCGATAGGATTTGATCCTGGTACCTGCCGGCGGTCAGTGAGTAGATAGCCGGTAGCCTTAGCCGTTAGGTCTAGAAGTAGTGTTACATAGTAGTAGTAGTTTCCCGTTATACGAACTAGTCTACGTGTACAAATACAAATATCTGTCAAACATAATGTACTCTAGCACTGGCTCTAGTCATATTGGTTAAAGCTTACGGCTAATTAGACGGAAGAAAGGTACCAAGATCGAATCCTGGGTCCGTCAATCCTTTTAGATAACTCTACCAAGATTGGCCTTCCTGTCCTCTTTGGACAGCCTAGGCATCCATGGATCCAACTCCTCCTCAAGTCTTGAGTGACTGCGACAAGTGTGGGGACTTGAGTGAAGAGTTGGAGGCAGGCTGTCACTGTCCCCTTTTTGCCTTTTATATTTACAAACTCTAGACCTAGCAAATACTTAAATTTCAACACTCCCCTTATTTTCTAGTCTACTTACTTTCAACTCCCATCAAAAACAACAAATACATATATATATATATATATATATATATATATATTTTTTTTTTCTTTCCTTTTTCCTTTTTCCTTCATGAAGCTTCAAGCGAATATTTTTATATTTAAGAAAGTGTATTAGATGACCAAAAATAATTTCATCTTTCTCTACATCGAGCTGGTGGCACAGTGGTAGTGCGTTCGCAGCTGAAGTGAAAGGTCCCAGGTTTGAACCCTGGGACCTTTCACTTCAGCTGCGAATGCACTACCATTGTGCCACCAGCTCGATGTAGAGACTGACGGGTCCGTACCCATTTATTAAGGGTGGCTCGAGTATGGATATTCCATATTTTACCCCGTATTGGACCTGCTTCACGTGCCAATCCAACAAAGGTTAGAGAGGGAGCTAGAGCCATGGCTGTCTATGGTTAGAGAGGGAGCTAGAGCCATGGGTGCCTATGTTGTCCAAAGAGAGACATGCAGTTGTTTTTAGTAGGTTTACTAATAGTATACTTGACGGACCCAAGATTTGCTCGTGGTACCTGCCGTCCGTCAAGTTAGCCGGTAGCGGTTAGCTTTATCTTACAAGTCTAAGATCAAGGTTGAGATATATAGGGTTTGACAAATATTTAAATAATTAGACATTAACTAATTCATTTAACGACAACTATATACGTTATACATAGATTTAGTTTTGTAAAGTACGAAGTACGATACGGTTTCGAAACAGATACCGCGCATTTTGTTGCGACAGCTAAACAAATATCGCGCAAGTATTTATGACGGCTAAGATTGAAACCCGGTTTTGATAGGACGGCCACGAAGAAAGCCAAGATCACGGAATACGATTTTGGCGGTTTGCGGTCACCGCCAAATCGACTCACACGTGGCACAACCACATTGGATTGTGGCATCTCCCCGAATAACAGGAACGAATCGAAATATGACATGTGTCTACTTTTTGGCAATGTCGTACAATGTTCGTACAAAAAGTACACCGACACCTGTACCTTTCTGTACGACAAAGAATTGTGATTGGTGCTGTACGTCAATAGATAGAGTTTTAGAGAGAGATAAGATTCAAAAAAAATTGGTTGATAGAACCCTCTCTCCGAGAGAGCTTCTGTATAATAGGTCAACTTTGACCCAGTATAATTTATTGCTCAGGGAAGCAAAATCAGAGATTCTTTTTGCTATCGACTGAGGGAAGTCTTACCTTCACAAGATTGAAGGTGGTCAGAGTTTTTGCCTGCCAGGGTGGAAGTTATTCTTGCTGAAACACAAAGGGGTCAAGGTTATCCTAAAGGCTTCGTGAGAGCTGCCTACTCTGAGGACTTATGGAGGTCTCACAGTTGCAGGTTATGTGCCCACCCTCTAGGGTGCCCATCTTCAATAGAGCTGGCTTCATATACTAGGAAAGTATGATGACAAGGGCTATGTGAAAAACGGTTTTGGGGAATAGTGAGTGGACGGGTGAGGAGTCCATCTAGTCTTAGGATTCCTCCAGGGTTTACAAGTAGCAGATTCACCAGAGATGCAAATCCATCTCGAACGGAGGTGACAAAGGAAGGGGAGGTGGTGGACAAAGGAAAGGAGAAGGAGAGAGTCACACCAATAGCAACTGGTTAAACATTCATGTCACCTATTCCGAGGAACAAGGAGAATGATACCAATACCTGGGACTACAACAATAGGGTGGCAAAGCACTTCATCCTCCGCCATCTTACTCAAGGGCTTCCATCTCCTCATTTGCAGATAGAGAGGGCATCCGATCTTTGGGTGGCTCTCATAGAGATGTATGGAATTGGTACGATTCAGCAACACCTGTTGGCTGATCAAAAAATAGACGCATATGTGTAAAAGGTCAGGAAGATGTTAGATTTTTATAATGAGCTCGCAACACTTTTCATAGAGCTAGAGAGTGGGGCACGTCTCAGGATTTGGTCCTCGTACATGCCGTCCGTCAAAGTCGCCAGTTGCGTAGTTTTGTCATGTAAGTCTAAGACTAGTGCTGCGATATATATGGTTTGATAATTTTATAAACATGTACACGTAGACGAATTCTTTAAACGGCGCGAATAGATTCTAAAGACATAGATACAGTTTATTATAGTGCGGTTTATGGTACTTCGCGCAACGAATATTGCGCATTTGTTTTGATGGCGAAACAAATACCGCGCATTTATTTTGGACGGCTAGAGTTGAAAGCCGGTTTTGAACGAACGGCCACGATAGGTGTCGAGATCGCGGAATAGGTGTTTAAGCGGTTTTGATTTGCCACGTCAAGTGACACGTGGCACAACCTCATTGGCTTGCGGCATCTCCGGAGAATATGGGAACGAATCCGGATATGGCAAGCGTTAACATTTTGGCCATGTCGTACGATGGGCGTACAAAAAGTACTCTAACACCTCTACCTTTCTGTACCACAAAGTATTTTGATTAATGTCGTACTCTAGTAGTAGAGGGTTTAGAGAGGGATTTAGGACTTGGAAAAATTGGTAGGTAGCCGCCTCACTCCCAAAGTGATTCTGTACAAAATTTAAACTTTAACCCTTCATAACTTACAACTCAAGGGAGCAAATTCAAAGATTCTTTTTGCTATCGAATCAGGGGAGTCTTCTCTTCACAACGGTGAAGGTGCTCAGAGTTTTTATTTGCCAGGGTGGCATTTATTGTTGTTGAAAAACAAAGGGGTTTGGGTTATCCTAAGGGCTTCATGTGAGTTGCCCATTATGAGGACCTATGGAGGTCTCAGAATTGCAGTAGATTGTAGTCTACGTCCTTAAATAATGTTGTTAACTCTATTTTGTAATTTTTGGTAAGAAAAATTCTCAACCGAATTAGTGTTATTAACACTAATAACGATGTTGAAATCGGAGGTTTCTATGTTTGTATTTTTTAGGTCAAAATATTGCAATAGAAAAATGTCTCATTTAACAGTCAGGCTCTGCCCTCTTTCTCCCTAGTCCCTAGACTTGTTACACTCAATGAAGACCAGTGAGAGAGAGAGATAGAACCTTGGCTACCTGAGCTGCCACAAAAAATAGGAGGATTAGTCCTTTGCAAAAAGATGAAGGACCAAGGATTTGATCCTGGTTCATACAGACCGCCGAATAATCGGCAACCTTCTCCTATAGTCTAGGAAGTGTGCTAACCTACATAGGGTTAGATAACTATATAAACAAAATAAAGATGGGCTAAGTCGATTTTCTCAATTATGGAACTATAACATAGATACATACATAGATTTAGCAGTCGCATGAATACTCGTACGGACCGGATGAAATTCAGTTGGAGCGGACACTTAATTTCAACGGCGTGAGTTAAAAGCCGATTGGTTTCGGACAACTTCCATTCGAGCCACCATTATAGAATGGCCGCCTTGGCTGTTTGCAGTCGTCACGTTACCGAATGCCACGTGGCACTCGTCAGTGGTTTGTAAATTCGCAGGAACATGGAGACGAGTCTAGGAGTGACAGACGCCCCCTCCATAGCCATGTCGTACAGTGGCCGTACAGGAAGTACATCGACCGTAGTACCTTCCTATATTGTATAGTAATTTGATTGTTTCCGTACTCGAGTAGAAGGGGGCTTAGATAGGGGTTTAGAACTTAAAGTTTTTGGGTAGATAGTCGTCTCTCTTTCGGAGAGCTTGTATAAAAACTGCCATCTTTGCCACATAATTTTTAATCGCCCTGTTTGAGAGATTTCTTTTTTTGTGGACTCAGGGGAGTCCGGACTATACAGGGTGTAGACGTTCATACCCTTTGCCTGCCAAGGTGGCAGTTGGTTCTAGCGCAAGAGAGCCATTGAAAGTTCACAAGAGGCTTCATATACAAAAGGGAATTCTGTGATCTAATGGGGGACACGGAATTATAAACGATTAGCGGTGTAGTGCTATGCACTTATGTGTACTTAAGTGTACTTATGTTCGGGTGATAATGCTAGTACCGCCGTATTAGGGTGGTCTTCCATTACAAGAAAAGTGGGGTATTTTACTGGACTCCGTACGATTTTGTACAAATTCGTACCATTTTTTTTTTGTCAGACGAAACATGTATATTGGATGACTGTCGTGATGCTCCAATATTATAGGAGTAAGTATTGACCATTGGATGTTTCACTTTTTTAGATTCGCGACGCAATTGCGCAAATTGTCTAGTGTGAAGAAACTAAACTCTCCTCGGCAAGGAGAGTTTCTTCAGATTGGTTGCGTACCATTAGTACACGTGAAAAAGAGAAGAAATTTCCACCACGAATAGGCGATGAGAAACGCACACGTCGTACATGCCATGTGCCTTCCGCCACGCTGGATGATAGTTCTAACAACTGGCCCACCAAAATTACCATCCACTTGTTGGATGATAGTTCTAACAACTGGCCCACCAAAATTACCATCCACTTGTTATCCACTGACCACAGTTTTCTGCGTCTTTTCTGCATATGTGAGGAAGGTAGGGTTTGTTTACGAATGACCATGAAGGTTCATTCTAAAATATTTACTTATGCATAGTACGTTATAGTACACTCGTATGATTCTTTTCTGCATATGTGAGGAAGGTAGGGTTTGTTTACGAATGACCATGAAGGTTCATTCTAAAATATTTACTTATGCATAGTACGTTATAGTACACTCGTATGATACTTTAAGTACTTACGTTGGTACAAATATTTCGTTCTGACTTTCCGCTTGAAGATTTTTTACAGATTTTCAAAATTGAGACTGTAACCTACATGGCACCAATCATAATTGAGAAACACCGTTTACTGGCACGACATAATGGAACGGCGTGCCTTTAAAGCCCTTAGTGCTATTGTTCCTGGCTGAGGGTAAGATACTAAGATTCCATAACATGAAAAGTGGGGTTGGTTACTAGACGCAAGCGTACAAAGCCGTACTATATTTTTTTTTTGAAGAAACTGTCCTCGCGAGGATAGTTGCTTCACACTGGTCGTGTACCATTGGTACACCTGAAAAAGCAAAAAAATATCACTTTGAACACGCGATCACATGCCTACACGTCGTACAGGCCATGCGCCGCGTGCCACGCTAGATAAGTCAACTGAAAGTATCCTCGCACGCTCTGTCTTACATCCACCGACCTTCAAAGTTTGCGACGTCATTTTGCCATTTCATTTCGAAATTTTGATTTCCATTTTCAAAATTAGAACCTTGTCGCAAACTTTTCATATGAATCATTAATTACTTCCACTGTACATATCGTTCAGATTTTCTGTTTGAAGAATATTTTAAGATTTTAAAAATGTGAACACTAACTACGTGGCACCAATCATAATTTTGAAAGGTTGTTTACTGGCCCGACACAATGGAGCGGACTGCTTAGTAATTCCTGTCATTAGACTTCCCCGTACGTTTACTAGGACCGCCTAATGGAATCGAGGCTAAGAGCGTTGTTCCATTAGGCGGTCTCAGTAAACGTCAAAAATTCGTTTACTGAAGCTATCGTTCCATTGTGTCGGGTCAGTAACCGACATTGGTTTTGCGTGGCACACTCTGATTTGTCAACGTAATAGATGGATACGATTTTGGTAATCTTCAAAGAATCTCCGACAGCAAGTTGTGACCACATATTTGTACCAGCGAAGGTAAAAAGTGACTCGTACGATGTATTGAATAAAATCTGTACGGGCGGACTAAATTTAAGATTTGTAAAAGCGTACGAAAAATGTCAGAATGGTTAGTGGATGGTAACATAAGCGTGAAACAATATCCTCCGTCAAATATTTTCTTGCGGCTTCCGGTGGCCTCGCATCCTCCCTGGCGGAAGGCACATGTCATATGCGACGTGTACCCACCTGGTCGCGCGGTCGTTGTGGATATTTGTTCACTTTTCCACGAGGCACGATTATATTCGTTCGGGCGCTAAAAATTGACCTACTCCGTGTCACTTGTTCCGAACTGGAAGTGTCAGACGATGGCGTATCCGATTATGCATCCGACGGTCCATGTTTACGCCCATAAGCGTGGAGAATCAAATCGCTCATTCAGTAGGCTTGTTATTCTGACATTTTATTTTTTTTGGTACGGAAATGTACGAAACAGTACGGCTTTCAGTAAACAGCAACATTTTTTCCCCAATGGAACCTTACCCTAAAACGAACAGTCTGCTAAAAAAATCGTCTGATCATCATTTGACTAAATTACTGTAATTTTTTCGTTTGAAAACTTTAAATTCTGTACGTAAATACGTACTAATTATATAAGGTACTAATTTTTATTCGGTTACTTGTTGCGCCGTCTACATTGAAGTTACGTAACAAAATTCACGTCATACGTGGCGTACCATACAATTTTTCGTTTTCGATAAAATACTATATTAAATAAAGTACTAAATAAAAAAAATATTATATATCGCGAAATATATCGCCGATATTTTTTGTTGGTCCCGGTACGATATATCGTGGCCTTTGGCCGATCGATAATCGATACATCGAATATCAAAATTATCACGATATGATTTTACTCGATACCCAACATTACCATTTATGACTGTCAATGTTGACATTTTCTTTTTCAAACTTTGTAGTACTTTTTATCTGTGCACTCTCGTCTTGCTCATCCGTCCATAAATTACAAGGTTTATTGTATAAAATCTTGTTGATAAATTACAAGATTATAGCCTTTGGATTGGAGTTCTCCAATGAACTTCAATCCAATTGTAAAATATATATATATATATATATATATATATATATATATATATATATATATATATATATATATATATATATATATATATATATATATATATATATATATATATATATATATATATATATATATATAGCGCGATGGTAAACCATGTGAGTCCATGGGAACAAAAGGGGAGAAACAAAAAGCAAGGCAAAAGCAACGAAAACACGAAAAGATGGCTAGTAGACAGAAAACACCCAAAAAAGCAATCCAGTTGTAGTGGTGTGTAGTGTGTGTGTGTGTGTGTGTGTGTGTGTGTGTGTGTGTGTGTGTGTGTGTGTGTGTGTGTGTGTGTGTGTGTGTGTGTGTGTGTGTGTGTGTGTATGCGTGTGTGCGTGTGTGCGTGTGTGCGTGCGTGCGTGCGTGCGTGCGTGTGTGTATGTGTGTGTGTGTGTTGAAAAAAGTTTTAAACGGTGAAAAAATACACAAAAAAGGATGATTTATGGACAGTTATTTTATTAGAAGACTTTTGGGTATATTGTAACAAATTAGCCACATATTTTATTTTTCCAAGAATATCTTTTGTTACGACGAGTGATGTTAATCACTATCACATCATTATACATCATAAGGTTTTATCGATGAAAGAAAGAGTCCAATTCATACAAGGGAGAAAAGTCACGATCCTCACTAATTTTGGTGTTTAAGAGAAAACTTTATGGTCTACATCCCGTAAGAAGGGTTTAGTATATAAATACCGTAAGAAGGGCTAATAAGTTTTAGGCTGTGTGCCCATGTAACCGAAAGTTTGGAATGAAACTTTGGACTTCAACAAAGATTTTTTGTAGTGCACAGTATATCGCTATTAGTGTACATGTTTTTTTTGCCACTTAAATCACTTTGCTCCATGCACACTTGTCGGATTGTTGATCTGACAGTTGCGATTGAAAGGTAAGATTATCAGTTTCCAATTGGCGGTCTCAAATTTAAAATCGGACAATTGTGTACGGAGAAAAGGTGTTTTAAGTGGCGAAAAAAATATTAACAGTAATAACGATACACGGTGTACTTTTCAAAGTGTTCCTATGTCTAAGAACGAAATCTTGACTTTAAAATGTTACTGTTGTAGACGTGGGTAGAACTTGCGACGATTGAAGACGACTGTGAAACGTCCGACAATTGGTGACGTCTAACAGCGACAGTTGTAAAAGTCGGTTTTTTGGTGACATTGTAGATGTTTAGGATTTTGTGACATTGCGAAGTCATGCTGCCTTGTGACGTCATTGGTACGAAAACTTTCCGCCATGGCTTCACACTTTCTTTTCTCTAACTTTTATCACTCGATATGCCATCAAACTACGACCAAATGTATTAAAAAAATATATATATATATCTTTCATTTCATATCATTATTGTTATATTTCATTCAGAGAAGAGGGAGAGAGGAGGGTGTAGAGTGAGGAGGGGGAGAGACGAGGACGACGTAAACTTTTGTGAAGGACCCGCGAATGCAAGTGGAGGTCCGAGACCCCTACAAATATTTTTACGTACATGCAAGTGACAACGAGCAAGAATAAAATAGCGTTTAATCTCTCTCGTGCAAAAAAATTCAAAGACGCGTGCGATAACAATTTCCTATTTGTCGATCAGCTATTACTTTAAATTACATCACCTCCCAAGTCAATTTTAATAAAAGTTTGAAGATGAGCTGACATGATGAGGCAATGGGTTGAAAAGATAAAAACGCCAAATTGTAGTACACCCAAAGTTTCAAGATGACACAAAAATGTACGTTCGTTCTCACACATTTGAAGTAGGGCGCAAGCTTTTCTCGTTGCTAGTCCCATTTTATGGGAAAACGACAAAAGAAAAACCGGTACTTCAACACATGGGCACACCACCTTATTCGCTGAGCACCCAATCCACACTATTATATGTGGAGATAACATATTTGGTCGACACTGAGGCCATCTACTCTATTTCTTGATTCCACAAAAAAGAGTCCAAGAAAAGACAAAACTTGCTCATGGCACATATATATATATATATATATATATATATATATATATATATATATATATATATATATATATATTAACATAAAGTGATAAAACAATACGTATACTCTCAATATATATACAGAAAAAGAAATTTCAAAAAGTAAACTAACCCTTTCAAATTTTTAAAACAACATAAACATAGAGAAAAAAAACTTTTCTCGGAATGAACCAAAAAAAAATGAACAGAAAATGAAAACAAAAACAAAAAAAAAAAGAAAACAAAA
>JBBHKE010001106.1:241361-256361 GCA_037447655.1 Zygnema cylindricum | reverse complement strand
CTCATAACGTTCGATGTTCGTCATATGGATAATGACAAAATAACATATCACAATAAGACAGAAATTGGGTAAATTATTGCACATTCATACATGTTATACATACTTTTTTGAGTTTAAAACATCGGCCTCAAAAAAAAAAACCACTCATCCAGGTCAATCGGTTTGATTGCATTTCTCTAATATATCTTTCCTTTTAATCAATTCAAAACTAGGGTTTTCTTTCCAATCTATCATACATAACATGACATGTAATACATATTAGTGAACCAAAATTGTTAACTGCATTTTTATTTAATGAAATCAACATGAAAGCGAGCAAAAAAAAAAAGGGCAAGCAGAGGCATTTGCATTTTAACTTTTTGGTTTGGCGATCAAACTCAACATTGCAAAGGAAGGAAGAGGAGAGGGAGGGAGGGAGAGAGAGAGCAAGAGGGAGGAGAGAAGGAGAGTGGGGGAGAGGAGAAAGGCGGGGGAGAGAGATAGGTTTTTCTGTTCGTACAGTCCAAGCACACAGGTGGTGACCTTCCCTCCCTCCTCCACACAGCTGGCAGGATTTTCGTCTTTAGCCTTACAGGACAAAAAAGTACGGTTGTACTGCCCACACGAGGCAGAAATATGCTTCCAGGAGGCCATCAGAACAGCGGAAGTGGCAAGGGGAGCGGGGGAAGAGGAGGAAGGGGAGGAGGAGGGGAGGGAGGAGGCCTCGCAAGAGGCAGAGGGAGAAGCCATTTGATGAGGGACAGAGAGGAGCGAGGGAGGAGAGAGAGAGAGACACGGTGAGAAGTGTGATGGGAGAGAGGGACGGGAGAGGAGAGAAGGTGAGAGTGGCTGGGAAGAGGAGAGCGTGTGTGATTTTTAGGGTTAGGATAAGAGTGGCAATTAGGGTTCAGAGGATTTGAAGGATGCCAATGGATTGCCTGCAAAAAAAAAAACAAAAAAAAGTGGAGAAAAAAACAGAGAGGAAAAAAAGAAGAGGAAAGTAAAGAAAAGGAAATGCAGAGGTCAGGATTTACTTTGAGGTTTGTTTTAGGGTTTTTTTAGGGTTGTTAAACTTAATGCTTCACTACATTGTTATAGGTTTATGGTTGGGATCTAAGACAGCTGGATTCTGTAGGAGCTAGGTTAGGGTTTTACTTTTCATATCATTTCAATACAGTAGTGATTTAGGGTTGAGAAAAACTCCAAGACTCTCTGCAAAACTTTTTTCATTTTCCACTTTCTTTTTGTTTTTTTCTGCTTGTTTGTGTTTTCTATTTGTTTCACATTATGGTTTTAAGTTTGTCTTCGTGTTTTCTGTTTGTTTGATTGTTTGTTTTTTCAGTTCGCATTTAAAGTTTCAGAATTAATACTGAAGATAAAGATCTATTTTGTCTTCATTCGCTTTTTCAAAGGAGTTCACATGGCTGCTTCGCACAAAACGACAAATGTGATTGATTCCTTGAATCGCGGGCCGTAGAGAAACCGGGGGAGACGCCAGGTCAGCACATCCGTACCTTGCTGAGATGCCACGAAACTCAGCACGTGCGAAAAAAAAAGCGCATTGGATTAAGTGTCAGGTCGCGTTTCCGCCATGACTCGTGTTTTCCGTAAATACTGAATGATAGCGTCGCTTCAATATTAGTGTGGATGGATATACAATATGAGAAAAAAGGCGAGCACTATTTTGTATTTTCGCCTTTTGTTCGTTTCTATTTCAGCGTCGTGTACAACGTGAATCGTTATTAGTGTTAATGTTTTTTTCGTCTCTATAAACATCTTTTCTCCGTACACGTATGTCGGTTTGTAGATCTGACGGCTGTAATTGAAAGGTAAGATTCTCAGCTTCCGATTGACGGCCTCAAGTTGAAAATCGAACAAAAGTGTACGGAGAAAATATGTCTTAATTGGCGAAAAAATAATTAACAGTAATAGCGATACACGGTGTACCGTATATACGTACGTTCATACGAGACCGTATGCCAAAGTACAAGTGGCGTAAACGTCAAAATAGAGTATTGAAAATTATCGGTGTTCATACCATAGTTCAAAAGTAGGTGAAAGTAGGCCCATACAATATGCCTATTGTATGCAAAACATACAATATGACATAGTTGTTCAAATCGCGCGATTTTTTCCTTTTTTCCGATTAAAACGTATAATTCGTGACTTTTGAATAAATCGGAAAAAAGCGCGATGTACTTTCTGTCCGGTAAACTGAACGGCTAATTCACGGAAACTGTACGGTATTTTACGATAGCTGTACGGTTTTGTACGGTAAATGTACGAAATTTGACGAAAAGATACGTTGCACTTCGTAGTACTTTCTGTCCGGTAAACTGAACATAAATTTTACGGAAATGTACGAAATTGTACCAAAAATGTACGGACTATTACGAAAAGATACGGAAAATGTACGAAAATGGTACAAACTGCGGTGTATGTGAAATTTATTTTTCTTTACATGTACGGAATAGTACGGACGAAAATTCATTAACGATTTTTACGATTTTTTCAAAAGGTTCAATGCGTTTGTTACGTATAGTGTGTCGCGATTAAATCGTTCGCACTAAACGCCGTGAACAACTATGCAATATGACCTTAAGACCCATATTGTATTCGGACCTATTCGGACCAATTAAAACATTCGGACAAAAATTGGACCAATTAAAACATTCGGACCAAAAAAATTTATTTACACCGTCAGATTCGGATGATCGGATGGTCGCTAATCAAAGTAGCGATCTAAGAAGATCACATGAAAATCTCATAACACAACTTACGATAAAGGCGCCAACCAAAGGCCTACCATAAAAACGCCTACCTTTGAACTATGGTTCATACGCAACCTCAAGGATATTAAGCTTTTGTTCACTCTGTTGGGGCTATGGCACTAAGCGTCAGTCATGTACTTCAGGTTTTCCCTTTTGTGTGTATTCAACTTTGGTATATTTGTTTAGTCTTGGTGGTTTCCTACTTTAGTTAGCGTTGGCTTTTTCGTTTGTTTTCCTTTGCTTAGTTTCCCATAGGCTTTTGTGTTTTCTAAAAGTTATTTTTTTTCTTCTTTTTGTTCACCATTTTTGTGCCTCGAAGGTTTTTTCCATCTCACTTTTTGTAATAAAGTTTTCCTTTCTTTTTGTTCGTGATGTCTTGGGGGCTCACATCCCCCGTCCCAAGATTATCCACCCCCATTCCTCTAATCTTGCACACTTTCACGCCCTTCGCCTCCCTTTACCTCACATTCTTTTCAATCCATGTCGTATCTTGACACCCCTTTCTCATGTTTTCTCTCATGATTCTCGTCTTACAAGGTTTAGGGGGCATAAGTGGGCCTTGTGAGATTATGGCTCGTTGTAGAGATTTAGGATTTTTAGGGTGCTTGGAAAACCCTCCACGTTGAGCACGAACACACACTGAAGTCCACTTGCGTCTTCGAATGTCCCTTCTTCTTATTCACATGCTTATCATTTGGGTTGTGTTAGTTTATGCCCCTCTGACCATTCCTCTAGCTTTATCTTTTGCGATAATGGCTACCCTTCGAGGGTTTCATCCGCTGATTCTCACCTCTTTGTGCCCTTCCATCTAAACCTTTGAGCCTCCATAATGTCTTGTCCTTGATAGGGAAGACACTTGCTACCTTTGTCTATCTTGCATGGTACACCAATTATTTCATGATGTTTTCCCGCTTAAGTCGGGTGCTCGAGGATATGATATGCCTACTTTTTTCCTTTATTGCTAGTGGAAGTATTCCTGCCAGGATTTGTGATCTCCTCGTGACATCTCTCTCTGTGCTTGTCACATAGATCGCCACACATGCCTTTGATGCTAAGCGTGAACATTTTACAATAATAAAGAAGAACAATTAATATAAACCATAACAGCTTAAAAAAACCCAAAATAATGTTTAAATAATAGTCTAATTTGAATGTTTCTTAAGAGATCCAAACCCTTTCACCCGGCAGCTGCTGTTGGATACCAAATTCACATATAAAATAGTGTTGGTGACAACTCTTCGTACAAGGTACAAAAATTGACACACACATTGGAGTTTCAAGAATTATTCGCATTTCCCGTATCGAACATCAAAGTAATATCGTTTTTCGGTAACCATACATACAATTTTCGGTACACCGTGTAATCGCTATTAGGGTTAACAATTTGTGCGCCACTTAAAAACATCTTTCCTCCGTACACTTTTCCGATTTTTAGTTTGAGACCGCCAATCGGAAGCTGAGAATCTTACATTTCGATCGCAACCGTCGGATTCACAATCCAACAAGTGTGTACGGAGAAAATATGTTTTAAGTGGCGAAAAAATCATTTACCCTAATAGCGATACACGGTGTACCGCATTTATGCCTCAATACGATGTATGGCGGTTCAGTCCAGTTCAGCACAGGACAGTACACCGTGCATCGCTATTAGCGTAAACAGTATTTTCGCCACTGAAAACATTTTTTATCCGTACACACTTGTCGGATTGTGGATCTGACGGTTGCGATTGAAAGGGAAGGGTTCTCAGCTTTCGATTGCCGGTCTCCATTTGAAAATCGGGCAAGTGTGTACGGAGAAAAAATGTTTTAAGTGGCGAAAAACGCTTATAGCGATACGCAGTGTACACTGCGAATCGCTATACGTGTTAATGTTCTTTTTGCCGCTTAAATCCGTACACACATGCTGGATTGTGGATCTGACGGTGGAGATTGAAAGGTAAGATTCCCAGCTTCCGATTGGCGGTCTCAAATTGAAATGGGACGAGTGTGTACAAAGAAAATATGTTTGAAGTTGAGGAAAAAGTCTTAACACTAACAGCGATACTGTACGGTACGGTACAGTACTGTACTTGTACTTATTTCGGTGAACGGCTACTTCAGTTTCACTGACGTCATCATCATGGTAAACACATCACTTCTGGTTTTCGGACAGGTTTTCGTTTGAAATTTTGAAATATTTGAATATGCTCCGTACAATTTTGTTATACAAATATTCAGTGTGCGCAGCTGTTTCCTGTTTTTGTATGTAGTGACGTCATACTGTACAGCATCTCTTCTACACACCTAAAACCTCGGGGAGCTACTACGTCAGCACCTTTTCTTAAGTTTTTTTTTGTTTTTTTTTTGTTTTTTCCAAACCTACAAATGGGAAAAGGACGACCAGAAGTTTTTGAATGGTCCCAAGTCCCCTCTTAATTATCTCCATCTCTCTCTCTCTCTCTCTCTCTCTCTTCTCTCTCTCTCTCTCTCTCTCTCTCTCTCTCTCTCTCTCTCTCTATCCCTCTCGTTCCTTTCTTGTCTTTCCTTTCTCTTTCTCTTTTTTTTTTACCTCTCCTCGCCCTTCTTTTCTTCTCTTCCATTCCTGCCTCTCTCTCTCTCTCTCTCTCTCTCTCTCTCTCTCTCTCTCTCTCTCTCTCTCTCTCTCTCTCTCTCTCTCTCTCTCTATCTCTCTCTCTCTCTCTCTCTCTCTCTCTCTTTCTACCTCTCTCTCTCTCTCCTTCTTCCTTCAAACCTCCACTCATGGCTTCCTCTTGTCATTCCTTCTCCCTCCTTCCTCTCCCTCCCCTTCCCTCTATCCGGTCCTTCCCTCCTTTCCCCACTTTCTCTCCTCCCTCTTCTCTCCCTACTACAACCTCTTCCTTCTCCCCCTCTCCCACTTCGTCCTTTTTGCACCCAGGAAAGATTTCCGTACAAAACATATCCGTACAAAACACATCCGTACAAAACATATCCGTACAGTGCCCTTTTCTTTTTAGACGCAACCCAAATTTTGGATTACACGACGGCCCAATTTTCTCTGTTTCCAGGAAGCTTCCCCGAAGTTTCGCCGGAATCTTTCCCCGGAACCTTCCCGGAACTTTCCCAGCAATGCAGCCCTTCGTAGTCAAAGCAGAGAAATCAAAATCCCATTCTCAAAGGGGGGAAATACACGGAAATTTCTCGGAAATTACCATTACAGAGATTTCCTCTCCCTCACCCTCTCCCTCTCCCTCTCCCTCTCCCTCTCCTTCTTCCGCTCACTCACATTCTTCTTCTCCTATGTCTTCTTCTTTTACCTCTTCTCCCTCTTCTTCCTTTCTATCCTCTTCTTCTTCTTTCTCTTCTTCTTCTTCTTCTTCTCATTCTTCTCCCTCTCTTATGACATCATTAGATTCTTCTCCTCCTCCTATGACGTCAGAAAACTCTTCTCCAACTCATATGACGTCAGCAAATTATTTGTCAGTTGTGAATGTGAGGATCAAACATAACAGAAGTGTAAATACCACACGTGGGAAAATGGGATTAGTGAGAGAGAATCCATGGAGAGGAGGAGGGGAAAATTCAGAAAATAGTGTTATTGAGAAAGAAGGTGGAGAGGGATTCATGGATAATCCGAGGTTTGGAGAGGGAGTGGAAGAGGGAGGAGAAGAGGGAGGAGAAGAGGGAGGAGAAGAGCGAGAGAGTTTTTTGTCAGGAGAGGGAGAGGATGAAAATGTAACGGAGATTACGAGGATACGATATTTTTTAGAGAAGGATACATTTGTGGGAAATGTGGGTATTGGGGATGTAGTAACGGTTAAAGTTGGAGAACTGAATTCAAATTCTACCAGTAAAAGTTTTACGGAAATTTCAACGGAAAGTTCAACGGAAAACGAATTTTGGAGAGGAAGAGAGAATGCTTCGGCAACTGTGAATTTCGAAAGAGAAAAAAGATTTGCACCTCGGAGACAGGTGCTATCTTTCTCCCTCTCCTCCCTCTCCCTCCCCCTCCCCCTCTCTCTCTTTCTCCCTCTCGTTCCCTCCCTCTCTCTCCCTCCCTCTCCCACTCCCTCTCCCTTTTGGGGCATTGGAATTCCGTTTTTGTTTTTAGTGGTCAATTTTTTGGAATTGTTGCCTTTAAAGTATTGCATGGATTTTATTCAATCTGATTTATTTTTTAATATTTGTTATTCAAACTTAAATTATCGTTATTTTTTCTTATCATCGATTCTTACTTATTTTTTATTTCTGGTTATTCTGAGTTATCAATTATTTTTACAAATGGGCAATCTCAATTTTATATCTGTTTGGATTATGTGACTAAACTCCGGATATATATATATATATATATATATATATATATATATATAATTGGAGTTTAGTCACAGAATAAATATGTTTCACTGAAATGTATTTATTAATAAAAAAGTGGCTTTTGGAATTGCAAGAAAAACCATAAGCCATTCTTGTTAAATTACGTGTATTTTGAAGGGAAAAAAATGCAAATTTTAGGTGAAAGCAAAGATTTCTTCCTTCTTTTAAATATCTAATTTTCTTTTTTCACAAATGTCCATTTTTTTTTGTTATTGAAAATGAAAAGGAAGTTTGTGTCTTCTTAACAAAAAAGCAAGAAAATGTTTCGAGAATTATTCGTTCGGTGAAAAGTACAATAGTTGCCACTAGATATTTTGTAAAATTTCGACATTTCTATACCTTGTTTCTTTCAAACCATATTTCATCACAAAAATTATTTTTTTGTTACAATGTTAGAAACCGTGAAAGGAGTTCCCGTGAAAGAATTTCCGTCAAATAGTTTCCGTTAAAGAATCTTTGTTAAAGAATCCATAACTTTAGATATTTTTGTTAAATAGTATCCGCTAAAGTATTTCCATTAATGATCATTAATGAATTCCTTTTTGGAATTCCTTTAATTAAGATTCGTGTCTAATCTCAAATAATTCCCTTTTTTTTTGGTTTCAATTCTTTTTTAGTTTTAATTTTTGTTGAGTTTCAATACATTTTAGTTTCAATTCTTTTTTCACTCCAATTCTTCTTTGGGGTTTTGGTTTTTGGGGTTTTCAGGCTCCTTTAAAGAAAGCAAAACGAATCTACGGTGGAGGATCTCTGGAAGATATGCCTCTCCCTTCAGGAAAAACCATTTTTTTTACTTTAACCGCTTGTGTATTGGCTTTTGCCTTGGCTTTAGCGAGACATCGAACTCCTCGAAACTCCGTATCAGGTATAGGTTTCCGGCTAAACTTTTTTCTCACAATAATTACGGTGGATTTGGGAAAAAAATTGTGCATTTGTTTCAAATGTAAACTCGTCGAAACTCCATATCAGGTTTTGGAGTAAACGTTTTTTTTCTCACAAATGAAGTTTTTGCGGACAATTTTGTGATTTTTTTCTGATTGCAAACTCCTAGAAATTCAGTTTCAGGTATAGATTTCAGATTAAACGTCTTTTCTCACTGTTATTAGTGTGGTTTGTGTGAAACCCTTTGGAGGCAAACCCGTCGCAATTCAATATCTGGTAGGTTTCGGATTGAATGTTTATTTTCCTCACAATAATTATTGTGGTTTTTGTGAACATTGAAGTAAATTTGTTTCAGATGTGAACTCGTCGAATTTCGTTTCCGGATAGATGTTTTGGATTAGACAGTTTTCTTTTACTTACAATAATTAGTGTGGTTTTTGAGAAAAGTCATGTGTGATTATTTTTTCCAATTGCAAACTCCTAAAAGTTCTATCCTTTGTAGGTTTCGGATTAGAAGTTTTTTTTTTTCTCACCATAATTAGCATGGATTTTGTGAACAAACTTTATGAATTTGTTTTGAACGCAAACTCATTGAATTCTAACCTTTAGTAGGTTTTGGATTTTACGAGCTTTTTTATCACAATAAATTAGTGTGGTAATTTGTGAACTATTTTTGTAAATTAGTTTTGGACGCAAAACTCGCAAAAATTCAGGTATAGGTAGGTTTCGGATAAGGTTTTGTTTGGTACAATAATTAGTGTGGATTTTGGGAGAATTTTTGATCATTTGTTTTCAAATGCAAAGTCGTCAAATTTCAGGTCTGGGTAAAATTTTGATTAAACGTTTTTTCCCACAAAAATTAGTGTGGATTTTTGTGAAGTTTGGTAGAAATCCTCACAAAACCTCAAAAACGCATACCAAAAATTAGTGTGGATAAGATTAGGATAATTTATTTTAGAAGGGATTTTGTAAATATCTTTCAAATGCAGTAGGTTTTGGATCACATGATTCCTTTCTTACAATAATTGGTGTGGATTTTTGTGAACAACGTCAAAAATTTGGTACTAGTCCATACCAATAACTAGTGTGGATTTTTGGGAACAATATTTGTAAATTTGTTGCGAATGCAAACTCGTCGAAATTCAATTCTATGTGCAAGGTTTTGGATTAGAGGATGCCTTTCCCACAATAATTAGTGGTGGTTTTTGTGGTTAAATTATCGATTGTGTCGCCATATTATCAATACGGTTTTTGTTAAAATAAAATCCTCATAATACCATAATGATTGGTAGTCATTCTTCCCCTCTCCTGCAACCCCTCCCTCTCCGTCTCCCTCATTCCCCACTCTCCCTTCTCTCTCTCTTTTTTCTCCCCCTCTCCCTCTCTCTCTTGCACTCTGTAAGTCTCTCTCTCTCTTTCTCTCATTCTCTCTCTCTCTCTCTCCCTCTCCCTCTCATATACGCTCTTCCTCTCTCCCTCTCTCCCTCCCTCTCTCTTTCTCTCTACCTCTCTCCCTCCCCCTCTCTCTCTCTCCCTCTCCCCCTCTCTCTCTCTCCCTTTCCCTCTCAGATTTACTTTGTTTTTCTTTTTTTCGCAGTCTCTCCCTCTCCCCCGATAGCGGCGATGGTGGCCCCGGAAGTGGTGGAGAAACCATCTCAACCTGCTCAGGTCTTGCTCTCTCCCTCTCCCACCCTCTCCCTCTCCCTCTCCCTCTCTCCCTCTCCCACTCCCTCCCTCTCCCTCTCCCTCTCCCTCTCCCTCTGCTTCTCCCTCCCTCTCCCTCTGCCTCTCCCGCTGCCTCCCCCTCCCCCTCTCCTTCTCCCTCTCCCTCTCCCTCCCCCTCCCCCCCTTCCCCCCCCCCCCCCCGTGTATTCTTGCGCATATGTATATACATAAGCATATACATATGCATATGTATATATATTTATATATATCCATATATGTCATACATGTATACATTATGTATATATATATAAATATAAATATACACTATTTAATATATGCTATATATAGATATATGCACTAAATGTCTCTGTATGTATGTGCATGCACATATATACATGAATACATATGGACATTTTTACATATATATATATATATGTATATATATATATGTATATATATATATACATGTATGCATGCATGCATATACACATATATGTATATTTGCATACATGCATACATGTATACATGTATGCATGTATGCATAAATGTATATATACATATATACATGTATGCATATATACTAGTGTTGTGTATCGGTAAGGATTTGCCGATAACCGATATGGACCTTTTTTCGGGTACCCGATAATCGATATATTGGTACGATATATCGTTATCGGTGTTATCGCCGATAATTTACCGATATTTATCGGTATTTATCGGCGATAACACCGATATCGATAACTATCGGCGATATATGTACGGACCGTACATATAAATATACGGTCAGGCTCCTCTACGGTACTGTATCGACCGCCAATGATTTTTTTCAAATTATTACCGGGCAGCTTCAGTATCTCCTGTTTTTTTTTTTTCTTCCTTCAAAAAACACGCTAGAAATTAGCAGGTCCGTCCGATTTCCGTTCATGTGACATATGTGTGCCTGACACGTGGAACGAGAACATTTTTCCTCAACTTCACAATCAATTCTGATTTGGAAAATCCTGAAATTTTTTGACATAATTTTTTGACGCCCATTCTAATCTGACAGCAACATCTTGACCGTTTGTTAAGATCCATACATTATTTACTCAACTGTACGGTTTTGGTACGGATTAAAAAACGATGTACCTTTCACATCCGACGCCATGGCTTTGTCCCTTTCTTCCTTGGGATACACTGGAGACCTGCCACGTGTCAATCTGTCGGCTATTTTGGCATAAGCCGCCAAAATTGCCATTCCGGGATGCCGGCGCTCACTCTGACCGTCCGTTCGTATACTTTCATTCCAAGTCGTCCGTTCGATTCTGGCGGCACGCAGAATGTTATTTTGCGTCCGTTGTACTTTCTTTTGTGTCCGCCGCCCTTTTCCGGTTCCATGTTCATCAGTTTGTCGGTGAAATTCCGTACGTCGCCGTAAATTTACTGTTCAGTTAACCGTCCAACTTTAACGTGTTGTGTTCCCCGTAAAAATTCGCAGTTAAATAGCTACGGAACAGATTCGTATACGTGGCATGCCACGCTATATAATGTAAATAGTATAATACAGTATATAATAAGGTACTATAAAATGCGTACTATATATTTATAAAGTTATCGCCGATATGGAATTTGTTGGTCTCGGACCGATATATCGGGACCTCTGACCGTTCGATAACCGATAACTATCGGTATCGGTGTTATCGCGATAAGTTTTTTACCGATACACAACACTAATATATACATATATGTATATATACATGTATGCATACATACATATATGCATATATACATATATACATATTTCCATATATACATATATACATCTGCATACATATATACATATATACATATATACATATATACATATATACATATATACATATATACATACATATATAGACATATATACATATACACATACATATATACATATATACATATATACATATATACATACATATATACATATGCATACATATAGACATGTATACATATAGACATATATATATATATACGTGTGCATATATACATATGTAAATGTATACATATATACATATACTTACATATGTATATGCATATGCATACATATATACATATGTACATATATACATATAGACATATATACATATAGACATATATACGTATATACATAATATACATATATACATGTATACATTTATACATATATACATATATACATGTATACATATACATACATATATACATATATGCATATGCATGCATATGTACATATACATGCATATATACATATATACATATATGCATATATACAAATATACATATATACATATACACATACATACATGCATGCATGCATATTTTCTATGTCCTCATGGAGGGCACTGCGGTTCCCTGCAGCTTCTGGGCCATTACAGGGCGGAGGTGGCGCCTCTGGAGGATCTACGCCCGGTGCTAGCAGACAAAAGGTATTTTGTCTGTGTCTCTCTCTCTTTCTCTCTCACTCTCCCTCTCTCTCTCTCACTCTCCCTTTCTCTCCCTTGTTTGCCTTTTATTGCACTGCCCTTTTTGTCTTTTTTCAGGGATTGTTGAGAATTATATCACTAGAGACATAGTAATGGAGAAATCAATTCAGTTCAAATTTTAGTCAAATTTATGCAAAAGTAAATCGATCAAAGCAATTTGGCAAACAAACACACAAAGGAAAAAAAAACTTTTGTTGTTTTTTTGCACTTTCCTTGTGTTTCCATGTTCTTTTTTTGTGTGAATCTATTAATGGATTCGCCGCTACAAAATACGGAGGATAAGGCGATCAAAGGGACACATGCATTGTTGCAGTACTCAGTTTTCCGTTACACGATTCAGTTTATCCGTATTTTTTTGTTCCGTGTCTCAAATTTCGTATGCATTTTTTCGTGTGTGCTATTTTGTATGTCTTGTTTTGTATCATATGTCATATTGTATTCTGTACTTGAAGTTTTTTGAGACTTTATTTCGTACCAAAAAGTCCCGTTATTATTTCATAATTTCATATTTTAACTAAATTTTGCAACTAGTAAATTTTCTGCATTTTTGGCACCATATGTAGTTTTTGTACCGTATCCTCTAATTTAATATTTTCTCATGTTGGATGTGTTTTTTATTCCGTATGTATCTTTTCTTATTCCGTTCCTTTTTTCGTATGCAAACTTTTGTACTAATTCCATACTAATTCCCTAAAAAATCGTAAAATTTTGTACTTTCCAGTGTTCAGTTACGGAGTTCGGCGGCGAAGGCGTTTTTACGGATGCAGGGAACCGCCAAGGAGGAGGGGGTCTACCTCGTACCGCTCTCCGGGTACCTTTTTTGTCCTTTTCTGGCTACCTCTTGTCATTTCCTGGCTGCCGTTTGTCCTTTTCTGACCACTTTTGTCCCTTTCTGGCTACTTTTTGTCCATTTCTGGGTATCTCTATCCTTTTCTGGCTTTTCCTTTTTGTCCTTTTCTGGTTTTCTAGGGTTTTTTGAAAAGGAGGAAGAGGGACGGAGAGGAGGAGAGGGGGAAAGGGGGGGTGGGGGGGGGGGGGGGGGTCTACCTGGTGGCGTCTCGGTACTCTTTGTCCTTTCTGATTTTTTGTCCTTTCTGGTTTGTTTTTGTCCTTTCTCTGGGTATGTTTTGTCCTTTTCGAGTGGGTTTGGAAAGGAGGAAGAGAGGGAGAGGGGTAGGGGAGGAATATTTTAGTATCTCTGCTCTTACTGTCCTTCTCAGTTTCATCCCTTTCTGGGTTTTGGGTGCTAGCAGGGTTTTGGATCAGCCAGGTGGCATCATTTGTGAGGGAGGGAGAAGGGAGGAGAGGGAGGGGGAAGGAAGAGAGAGAAAAGTGAGGAGGTGCGGTGGGGGAGAGGGAGAGGGTGGAGGAAGAGGAGGGGAGAGGAAGTGATGACCCAATGCCTTTCTATGTAAACATCCTTTACGGTTGTTTACGGCTGGTTTTCATGTTTCCGTAATCAGTTTCCGTTCCGTTAAGGACCAGGAGGCTTTGTTTTTTGGAGTGAAGGCCCAACGGAATCAGCCTCTCATAGAGCGCGCCAAGGTGGGTTTAACCGTTTTTACTCGGTTTAACCTGTTTATTTGCTATTTTTTCTGTGTTTCAACTGTTTTCTAGTCTTTTTTTTCCCGTTTTAAATCGTTTCCGACTGTTTCTAGCTGTTTTAAACTGTTTTTGAACTGTTTTGAACTGTTTCAATGCGTTTTTTTTTTACTATATAAAAAGGCCTTCAAAAAAACCCTAAAAAAATTGATTTTCTTTTTTTGTTGTTTTTCGTTTTGTTTATTTTGTCTTTTTGGACAGGTGTCGGCCCCCCCAGGGTATAGTGAGCACCACACGGGATATGCCGTGGATGTGGGCGACGCGATGAGGAGGGAGACGCATCTAGAATTCGGTGAGAGAACTACCATTTTTTAATTATTATTATAAATAACACTCCATTAGTCTCATGTATTTCTTTTTTTGTTTATATGTGTACTTGTTTATAAATTTATATAGTTATATGCATATAAAGACATAGTTATACATATAAATATCATAGTTGTATATATAAAAATTATATATGCATATAAATATAGTACGAGTATATTGCATGTGTTACACTCGACCCAACAACATAGTCAACGTAGGGACACAAAATACTTATTCTCATCACAAAGTTTTTTTAATTCTCAATCGCATTTTCTCTTTTCAAGAAAAACTCAACGGTAATAAATAAGCTAAAAATATTTATTTAGAGAAAAAAATCTAAGTGTTTGAGTGCCGACAAATGGCCCGGCATGTGACAATTGTCACATAAATTTCTCGCGAAGCAACCACTCACAAAAGTTGAAAAAGTCACCAACAATCCGACAATTCGAACGTAGTAATATAGATATAATATGTTTTTTTTTTTTAAATGTATAATTATTTTTTTTAAATTTCATGATTTCACAATCAACATAGTTTGTGTTTTTTAAGCTTTTTTTATGGGATAGAAAAAAAAAAAAAAAATTAATGTAAAAAATTTAGAGCCTTAAAAGATTTTTGGATTATTAATTGTTAGGGCTCTTTTGCGAATATTATCCTATTTTTTTCCATCTTTTATAAACCTTTTTTTTTGGGGGGGGGTCTCTTCTTTGTTGTTTTTGCGGGTGATTTTTCATTTATTTATTTTTTGCAGAATTTGAGAGCACAAAAGCTTTCAGTTGGCTTCAAAAAAATGCAAATAGGTCATTTTCAAACCCATTTAAGTTTTTTTTTTTTTTTTAATTTCCCTTTTTTTTTAATTCCTTTTCATTTTTATGTAAAAAAAAAGATAGGGTATTTTTTTCGAATTTTTTGTGTTTGATACAACTAACACTTTAGTACTTTAAATTTTTTTTATTAATATGTAAATTTTTTTTTTT